>JAAVUK010000309.1:0-166518 GCA_014899095.1 Fusarium buxicola
AGCTTATTAAGACTATTTAAAGAGGTACCTAGGTTAGAGGTACTTATATAATAGTTTTAACTAGCTTTAGTATCCCCTATACTATATTATCTTTAATAAGGGGGGTAGTATTTCTATTATATACTTAAACTTTAGTATATATTATAATAAGTTTATTTTATAAGTATTTTACCTTAGACTATAGGCTTCTTATTATTATAGTAAGCTTGCCCTAGAGTAAGGTAAAGAAATTATTAAGGTTATTAGGGGTAATCCTAGTAAGTCCTTTCTATCTATATTCTATTATATTATACTTTATTAACTAGAGACCCTTCTTTATCCTAGGCTAAAGGAAGTTTATTAAATATAATAGACTAGCCCTAAGGCTACTATAAATAGGTGTTAATAATAATAGATTAATAAACTTAAGGAGGGAAGATTCTATATCTAAGGCAGACCCGCCTCGGGCCTAATATATAGTCCCCTAGTTATATAACCATGCCCTTAAGGCGCGAGCCTATAGCTCGAGCCTATAATATAATTTAGCAAATACTATAAAAAGCTAGCTTCTAAAAGACTAAGCTAATAAGGAAGCCTAGATTAATAAAGAAGATAAGGAAGGAGAGGTTAGAATAGTGCCTTGCTTATAAGGACTAGACTCTTAATAATTAGAAGAATATTATTTAGTTTAATAAGACCTCTATTATCTTACTCTATTGCTAAGGAGGCTATTATATGTAAAGGAGGTTAGATAAGGCCTTAACTTATAGCTATATTTACGAGAGATAGAAGGAAGCTAGTGAATTTATGTTTTAGGGCTTCTTTTTATATAATAAAAAGGGCCCTTATTATTACTAGTCTCTAGAGACTATAAAAGAGAAGAAGGAAGCTACTAAGGCTATTAAGAAGATAAATTAAGAGCTTAAGCTAATAATAAAGGAAGAGTAAGAGCTTGCTAATAGGATAAGAAGGTTATACCTTTATTAGCTACCTAGCTTAAAGCTATAATAGAAGTAAGATAAGGACTATAGCAAGCTAATAAGAGGCTTAAAAGAAGGTATTAATTAGTACTAATATTAGAAGACGATCTTAATCCCTAAGATATTTCCTTTTATTAAGGAATATATTAAGAAGAGGCCTAGTATAGTTATATAGGAAGATAAGGCGCTGGTATATAGCTACTTTATTTAGTAGCGGGTTTATAATCTTTATTAGGTTTAGCGCCTTCTTTAGTATAGTAATTTGCTAGACCTTAATGTAATTAAGGTAGCTTAGCTATAGATAAAGAGAATAACTATAAAGAAGGGCGCCCCTAGCAATCGGCAGGAAGCTATTTAAGCTTAAAAGAAAGCTTAGAAGGAGCTGCTATAAGAGAAGATTTAAAGCTAGATAGAGAGAATTCCTTGGTATGTGTAATAGGTTATTAACCTTAAGGGAGGTAATAACTATCGCGAAGGCAGGTATAGTAGAAAGCCTAAGAAGTACTGTTAGGAATAGCCCTATAGAAAATCGTATATAATATACTTATCCCTGCTATTTTTGCTTTTTCCTGACAGGGGGCTGTTTTAGCGTGGGACATGACTTTTGAAAGCGCCCTCCGTACCTTGTTAACCCCGCAGTCACCAGCTGGAAAACCTCGTCCATTGAAGCCCCTCTCTCCATCGAGTCTTGACCCTTCCATTCCATTGAACGCTGCCAAGATGGCGGACGGTCTCAGCATTGCATCTGGTATTGTGGCACTGGTAGCCTTTGCTTTCCAGTCCAGCACCATCCTTTATACAACCATCCGCGATTTCCAAAGCCAGGACAAGAACGCCCGCGCGCTCAAAAACGAGCTGGCTGACCTCAAGGGGGTTTTGCAGTCACTCGCTGACACGGTCGCCAACAATCCCGAGATCAACTTCGAAGGTCTTAGGCTTCCCTTGTACCGCTGCGGCAAGACCTGCGAGGAGTACGGCGACCTTATTGCTCGATGCACCAAGCATTCCAACTCATCGCGGCCGAGTCTGCGGGATTGGATCGGCCAGCAATATCTCAAAGGAGATATAACTGACTTCAAAGAGATGCTTGCTGGGTACAAATCCACTATAAACATAGCACTGGCCAATGCCAACATGTAAGACGCATTATTCAGGTCCATGTCCGTACTGTGCAGTCAGCTGATAGTCATGCATCTTGAAGACTCATTGTTGCCTCGATAACACCCAATGCACTGGAAGAATACAAAGATTTAATACGCGATACGACTAGCGATCTAAAAGAACACATGCAACGGCTGGAGGAAAGAGTGCAGAGCCTGGCTCCTTGTGAGGCCGAAAGCCCTGTTCGGGATGGCCACGAATGGCTGGCCATGGTAGAGGAGAGGGAGAGTACCCAGCAAGGGTTAATGCTCTGCTCGCAACTGTCTGCTCAGATCGAAAAGTTCGAATCAACATCCAAGGAGCACCCGCAATTCTTGCTGCAGCCTTCGGCGCACAAATATGCTAGGAGTGGCTTGGGTGCCGCCAAAGGGTCCATTAACTCCCTAGTAAAACAACTTCAAGACCACGAGGGCGATATCGAGAAGAGAATGGAGGACTTGAATTCGATAGTACCGTTGGCTGAGAATCAAGGTGCACAGCTCGCACAACTGCAAGAGACCAAGGACAGTATTCGCCAATGCATAAACGTTGTCGCCGATGCAGGCGAGACTTTGACTGACGAACGGCGTAACGTTTTCGAAGATATAACAATAGCCGATAACAGTTACGGCATTTCGGTTTCGACTGTGAAAGATCTTGTTGTCGCGAGACGACTCAATCTTAGCGGCCGGGCGCGCTATGTGGGTGGTCAAATCAGCGATGAAAGCTACCAAAGAACAATTGATGGCTTGACCCAACTGGATCGAGAAAGCGCCGGGTCTGCTGGGCAACATGTCGAGCGACCCCCTTCTGCTACTGACCCGAATACCCGAAGCCCAGCATCGCCTGGGTTTCTCGATCGTTACGGGCACGGGTTCAAGTTATCGCCGCCAGAGAGATATATAAACCCATCCGAGGGTCCATCTTAGTGGTTTGCGCCAAGTTTACATCACTTATGTCTGATTGCCGGGTCTTTCTATCAATTCTTGAAGCCCCTAGCTAGCGAGTCTAGGTCTAGCTTGGTTGGCTACGCTTGCGTGGAACCGGGGTTCTACTGTTACCACAAATCGCTACATAACCTTCGGCATTAAGGGATAGTATTAGCATATAAAGGTAGTCTCACTTTAGTAGTCAGAGTAGTCTAAGCTTATAGCAACTTGTTAGGTGTATACGCAAAGCTGGAACAGCCAAATTACGTGAACCCCCCAATTTTGCGCTTGCTTTGACCTGGCCAACCGGTGAGCCTAGTACAATGCCGAATATACCAGAGCCCAGTGGCCCATCTATTCGTCGCTTTTTGTCAGTCTCCATCATACGGCGTAGAAAGACTTGGCTTTCAAGCAGGGCCAGGGCAAAGAGAGTTTACGGAGATGAGGCTGCGTTTTGCAGGACTGAGTTACATTTCTCCAAAGCAGAGGCTGTGGTCTGCTGAAGTTCTTGCTCGAATCCTAGCGTCAACTTCGGAGTCTGCGTCGAACATATCGGACTTGATGGGCAGATTGAGTTTAGCCCGTAGCTAGAGCTAGATGCAGTCCCACTTGACCGTCTCTCCTCTGTCGCAACAGTACATTTCCCATATCTTGTCGTGACGATTGAAGCATGAGGCAAAGGCCTAGAAGCGACATTCGAAGAGTAAATCGATTCTTCAGGTTTGATTCATCGCAGCATCCTTATTCATCTAGACTTCGAGCTTATAATTCGCTTCTAGCTCATATTAACTTGTCGAATCCCAACCATTGGGCTCATCTATACTCCCAACACTGCGCGTTCTACATCCCAGCTTTTTCGGCTCCATTCTCATCATTTCTCTATGCTACGCCAAGTCACTCTTTACTAGTACCTTCGGCACTCATACATCTGAGTCTAAGCAGTCACTTTGAGCACACAACGACCAGCAACCTGGCCAGTAGCCAGCTTGTGTACCCACTCATCAAGATCCTCGAGTTTCCCCTTAGATAGGATGGGCTATTTGCAAGTTAGTCTGATGCCAGGCGAACCTATGATTAGTTTCACTTACCTGAACAAGGCCTCGCGCAGTAAAGTTGAGAGCCTCTTCAACCTCCTTCAAACTGCCGGTAACGCTGCCGACGATATTCAACCGCCGAAGAGCCATGGTCATTGGAGGAGCACCGGCGAGAATGGTGATATCTTGAGGAAGACCGACGGCAACGACCGTGCCGTTGGGCCGCAGGAAACCAGGAGCTGACTCATAAGCTGGTCGAGTTGCGGCCGTCACGATGACTCCGTGTGCGCCGTATGTGGTGATTTTCATAACCTCAGCGGCAATGTCCTTCGTCTCCATAAAGTCGATAAACACCTCGGCGCCAAGATCCAAGCAAAGCTTGCGCTTGTGGTTTCCGCCGTCAACGGCAATGACTCGCATGCCCATAGCCTTGGCATACTGGACAGCAAAATGGCCGAGACCGCCACCAGCTCCGGGAAGAACAATCCACTGTCCCGGCTGGACTCGAGATCTGGAGATACTAGTTAGGATAACTGGCCATACTCCATATGACACCTGTAGACTAACCGCTTGCAAGCTGTGTATGCTGTCACTCCTCCACACATGATGGGACCAGCCTCTTCGTCTGAGACACCATCAGGGAGCTTCGACGTGTATCGTCCATCAGCAATAACGTATTCCTGGAACGTGCCAGCAATTGAGAAACCGCTGTTCTTCTGATTGGGACAGTGAACTTCGTCGACACCATTCATACAAAACTCGCACTCGCCGCAAGTGCTGGCAATCCACTTGACACCGGCGCGTTCACCAACCTTCCATCGCTTCTCCATGCCCTCACCGACTGCAACAACGGGGCCTGCACCTTCGTGGCCGGCAATGCCTTGAGTAACGTCCATCATACTAAGACCAAAGTCCTTCCACTCGTTGTGGAGCAGAGACTTGTCCGAGCCGCAAAGGCCAGTCCAGTTGACCTTGACCAGAATCTCTCCTGGGCCAGGTTGAGGAACATCGATGTTCTGAATCGATGTGGTAGATTTGGGACCAACGCCTTGGCGGATGGCTGCACGCTGCTTAGCAGGAACCTCGAGAGACATTGTGAAAGAAAAAGTAGGAGGTAGTGGAGATAGGAAGCGGATGTATAAATGTGTTGGAAGCGTTATGACTGACACAATAGCACTATTGCGAGGACGGAAGAATTTATAGGCACTCTCCCGTTGAATTTACTATCAGGCCACCGATCCTTCGTTCGGCTCGTTCCCAGTTCAATCCGGTGGCCTCTCCTCTCGTAACCTCTGCGAGAGCAGGGTTAGAACAGCGATGTTACCTGAACCGCCACGCAGCTGGCACCTATAGTAGCACACGGTGGATCAAGCTACTGCAACTTGGTTGATGCTTGAAAGTCATAGCATCAACGACCTTGTTCGGCCGACCTGAGTATTGCTCCTTGGTCGAGGAAGTGCGAGGATGTGTAGAGGGTACCCCTCCCTTGATCTACATGTTCCTGGTGGGCCGAGCACGTACGGCCAGGCAACGCGGGGAAGAGGGGTTAGCAACATGATATGTCTCTTGATGCGGAGGCTCAAATCAAGTTGCCTCATAGAAGAAGGTTCAATACAGTCTGTGGACCCTGGGCCACCGGAGAAAGTAAGGGAAGTGCCCCATGGGACCTTGACAAAGGGGTGGGGCAACGATAACCATCACGACATAGCTACGGCTGGCGAGGCCTTTCCACGTTGGAAATCAGCACATGCGGAGTCATTCTCGAAAGGATTGAGGCTGTTGATTCAGGTGTGCGTTATAGAGACCCAAGATGCTACTCTGCAGGGGGATTCAGGATGCTTGGCAACAAATAATAACCAGCAAACGACAACATAGGCCCGATAAACGTAGAGGTCACGACTCATGAAAGGGTGACGGCCCGCAACGGATCCGGTCCCCAGTATCCGATCATGCCAGTGTTCAATGTGAGTCCCTAGGATCCCCCAGCAATCGTTGTTCTCATCGCATGACACGCTCCACAGCGGGCGCTTGTGTCGGGCAAAAGCAGATGATCTCACCTTCAAGACCAGGGTAGCCTAACAGAGTGGGTTTTGGTGCGGAGAAGCTGAGAACTGGGTAGGGTTGGACTGAGCGGACAAGGCACGGAAATGTGCGTCCGTAGGTCACCCACGTGTGCAGTGTTTCACGGACAAAAGGGGGCTTGCTGGCAGCTCATTGACAGGTTATCCACATGGTCGATAGGCAAGCGGACTGTATTGATGGCCCAGGATGCCCACGTTGGAGATGCCAAGGGCTCGGTGTGCAACCCCCCATCTTTTGCGGAGCCGATTTACTGCTTTGACCGGGAGATTTACTCAGGGAGAAAGAAGTTCACATCAGAGTAGGCAAGATGTGCTTGTGCCGGTATCAAGCATCAGTGCGCAGCATGTCATGGCCAACGGACAGTGAGGCATTTGAATCCCTGCTTTTGCTTTTGGGACTCAAGTTACATCCTATCCAACCGCTTGAGGGGTCGTCGAGATGGGCCTCAAGGCCAAATATGACCTGACCTGCTTCGAGACCTTCTTAAAAGAAGTTGATGGCATCCACCCTTCAAACGGAGAACCTAATATGTCGGTGGAGCTTATTGAAATTAATAAGACATTCCGTAGGAAAAGAGAACACGATGTGCCCCGGTTCGTAGAATGAAGTGACGCTTTGCCACATATGAAAGAGCGCGGGGGGCTTATGGGCGGAACGGCCTCATTGCAGTAAGTATTGTAGGGCTCGGGGTCATAATGATACTTATTGCCAGAACTCATAAGAAAATAAACTCTAATAGAGCGGTTGCCAACAGTTTTGAGAATGCACTCAATCCGTTGCATCACATGACATCCCTCTCTTACCAAGCTAGAACGAATGGATGAGAAACGCAATTCCGGATCCAGTGTTACATTTACTCGGATAAACTAGGCAATTAGACGTTGTTGCATTGCATGAATAATGATCGAATTTCGGCAAATAAAAAACGAACCAGCTATCTATAAGCCGATGTACTGTAGTATAACTGAAGAGGAGCGCTTGTTCGGCTTGCTTGTCGTGTTATCTGCGGTCTTGGCCGTAAGGGTTGCCAGAGGTAGGCTTCAGACGATGGGGACAGTTTTCTTAGGGTGGAAAAAGAAGAGAGAATTCTCTTCAAACCTGGTGGCGGCTTTGCTAGTCTTTTACATGGATTAAAGGCGTATCAATACGTCTGTATAGCTGGCAAGAACTTGATGGCTGAAAAGACTGGTGATCTACCTTTAGCTAAGAGGGCCGTTGACTGTATCATTGACAAGGATCATCCTCGTGGAGGCTTGAAAGAGGAACTTGTGTGGAGGACTTGGGAGCTTTGCGTGCCTGAGATCTAGGTTCGTCGTGAGTTCAAGAATTAGTTCTGTGATTGTAGGTGTGGATTCGAATACATGCCACTCCAAGTAGTCCACCCTACTTTGGCATATTCCGATAGTTGTAGCCAAGACATGTCAATTCAAGATATCTCACTAATAGAAGATCGCTACGAAAACAGTGCAAATTCGGGTCGTGGGTAACCTACCCGTGACGGCTTGTGGTTTGAAGCTGAGGAGGACTTCGATGTTACGAGGAGAGGTGGTTTCTTTTTACAGATTAACGTACCAACCTCACCGACACTAAGTGAAACTATCGGAGTTCATGCCCAGGGTGATATACTACGCCCTGTGTGCGCATGAGGAGCGGAACCGAGACTGGTGCAGACAGTAAAAAAAAGTGAAATTAAGTACTCCGGAGCTTATTACTCCGTGGCCTTTTCATAGATCTAAGTCACCCAGTAGAATATTAGTTTCAGAGTTCTCCAGGTCCACCACATCATAATCCAACCGTCCCCTTTCCAAGTCATTGCCAACCCAGCAGCCAATGATTCATAGCTCTTCCAAAGCTATCAACCTCCAAAAGACAAATCTCCGTAATAGTATAGGACTATGCGAAAACATGGAGAATTCTCGATCTCATCACTTGACGCAACTTCTTGGTTGAGCAGTTGGGCCAACCCCCACTGTATTGCGCTCTTAGCTACGTCTACGGCCACGTACACGTCTACTAGGGAGTCTATTACCAGCACAAAGCGGCGATAACCCTGGTTTTTCCTTTTCTTGTCGGCTTGAATCATCACCCTTACTTCCAGCAGATGAACGGGGGCGGCCGAAATCACGACGCTCAAGTCCAACGTTGGAAACAGTCCATCAAGACCATGCTGGTAGATTTCTCCGGCCATATCAGAACCCTAGGTGGCAGCATGCTACATCCAGATCTTGGAGCTCTCTTGATCAAATAGGGAGGACTATTGGTTGTGTAATAACAGCGTTAATCTAGACCAGTAAAGCGGGCATATTAAAGCATAGTAGATCATATGAAGGATAGTGCGGTTAAGAATAATGGTAGTGTCGGCTCGCGCAAGAACATCATGCGAAAGCGAAGGATATTCGCAGTCTTCTAGCAGCACGTTTTGCCAGGCCACGAAGTCTCCGCTACAAGGCACAAAAGCAGCTTTGTCTTTGGGTGTTAAAATCTTCAGTACCTCGGCTGTCTCATCGCTAGCGTTCCTCGACTAAGACAGAAGTTTAAGGTCGTAAATAGTATGTAAGCCGGCGACAGAAGTCAGCTTTTGCAATTCATGGCTATCGAAAACCAAGGCGGTGACAAACGTTTTGCAGTCAAGCACGTTACAACCTTTAGCAAGGAGAAAGATGGCTGGCGGATGCTTTAGAAACTGGCGAAATCGATTCGCCTGGATTAAAGCCACCAGGGGCAATACTGCATCCTTACTTTTGGCTCTGTATTGAATGGCGACAGGGAAAAAGGAAAGTTGCTACCCTGCGTCGTGATCAATCCTGTACTGGCTGATAACTTTCAATCCCTCCTTCGGGAAAGGTAGAATGAATTCCGACCAGTCAAGATTTGGTTGGAAGTCTACGCCAACGAGCATCGTAATAAAAAGCGGCATTTGGGTGGGTTCCTTTATCACCTATTCATTCCGGCTTGTGGCTGTATTGCATTGCCACCGACGCAACGATACTACCTTGACCCCTTTTTCCCAATGAACAGGACTACTACGGATTCAGTTTACTATCAAAACTTGATGCAAATAATCAAGCAAGGCATGAAACGAAACTGCAGCATGAGGAAGCTCTACCCATCTGCGATTTGCGAGGCTGCGCACACAGGCCTTACAAAAGCCTCGACCCACCCAAGCATCGAGCACTTCTAGATCGGGCAGCTAAGTGGCAGACGATCACCCAGGCTTTTGAGCCTATCGGCAAGTGACTTGGCATCTATGTACAATGACAGCGGAGCGGAGAGGCCAGAACGCAGACCGGTCGAAGCGGAGTCAACGTCGTAAGGCTGCTGGGACTTATGACCCAAGCGTGTGCCGCAGTTCCGAACAAGCCCCTGTGGTCTGGAGCGACAGCCAAGAGGGCTTCAAGATGGCTAATTCTAGATGCCCGGCTTTCTCACCAAGGTTCAAAAGCCTTGTGGTCTGGACGGAGCCTTCTAGTGCTTGGACGGCGCCCAAGGCACGCAGTTTGCCCTAATTTACGATGTTGAAATTGCCTGGATTGGCCATGGCTTAGCCAAACGGCCGGTATGTCCCAAGCCGGCTGTATCAGGTTTCATGGTTCATTTCTCCAAGCCAACGATAGTTTCATCTACATGCAAAAAAAGCAAACGTTTATTGCCCTGTCTCTCCCAATAGTCGAGTGACATTAGTCAACGCACTTCGTCCAGATGTGGTATGCTGGGCGGAGATACGGAGGGAGTACTTGGCTTACTGCTGCGCCAAGACAAACACGTTGGACATGGGTTGGTCGTAATCGACAGGCCATCATGCAAGTCCAGGGAGCGACGGCCTCACAGAAAAGACTGATGTTTCTCCTAAAACCCCTGTTCGCAGAACTGCCGGCTTGATCAAAAACGCCTCGAGGGCTTGCGGCTGATGGTAGCGCGGACATTAGCCTAGGGCAGGCAGGGGTCTCCAATTTCAACACCAACCATTCGTAAATTGGTGGCGCTTCAGCTTGAGCCGAATCTCTACATTGCCTATTGATACGTTCCGCCGTGCCAAATCAAATGCCTCGAGCGGGTCACAGGGCTGAACAAACTCCCCGCATGACCCCCTTACATCCGAGCAGCAATCTCATGGCGGTTGTATCCGATGGTTGAACAAAACGCCTTGCAGACACTAGTATCAGCCATCTGAAGCCATTTATGCTGGTCGAGAACGAGCCGTTCAATGCCACTGAGCTTTCAGTTCAGTTCATAAATTCAAGACCGTCCTGCCATCCTTCGAGTGTCTTGTCTTGTCATTCCGCCAACTCTCCTTCTCACTAGCCTTCACTTCGAACCTATTGCCCAGCGCAATTTTGTCACTCTTTACTACACATATTCCTTAGTTACTTTACAATGGCTGCTCCCGCTCAGAACGCCAACAACAACGGTCCTATTGACCACCACGACCTCGAGGAGTGGAAGGACCGCTTTACCGATGTCCTCGCTCGCCCCAGCGAGCATGTCAACTCCAAGTCCTCCGAGTCGTCTCAGCCATGGCAGAACGCTTTCTTCGGCTGCTTCACCCCCATCGATACCTGCCTGGTCACCTGCTGCGTGCCCTGCGTTACCTTCGGCAAGACCCATCACCGTCTCCGCAAGAACGGTAACCTCGAGGGCTATCAGCCCATCAACACCTCTGTATGTCATATCCTAACCCGATACCACCGTCATCTTTGCTGACCCATGCTCTCTCTAGTGTTTGATGTTCTGGGGCTCCACCTGCTTTGCTCTCCACTGGATTCCCCTGGCTCTTCAGCGAGCCAACCTCCGTGAGAAGCATCACCTTCAGGGCAGCTGCCTCGTCGACCTTGCCACTGCCTGCTGCTGCGGTTGCTGTGATCTGATCCAGCAGGATAAGGAGGCTGAACTCCGCGAGGCTCAGACCGTTGCTGGTGAGCAGGGTTACAAGGCCAACGAGGGCATGGGCTATCCCAGTAACTAAAGGCTGCCATCGGACCCAAACACCACGCATTGTCCATGAAGATGGTGTTTGGATACAGTAGTCGAGTTTTGTAATCCTTTGTACTGCCATCGATACCCTTTTGAGGTTATGATATGGGAGCAATGGTTTATTAACCTGTTCTCATGAATGTCATGTCCCCATTTATAGCTCTTTGAATGGAACATAAATGTCTAATGCATTCGATTATTTCTAACTGGTTCAGCAATCAGGTTATTAAAGAGTGACCATCAATGAAATAGGCCGGTCTGCACTTTCCCAGTGATAGGGACGGTAAAATGTCCCAAGACCTTTAATACCAAGTACCATTCCGGCGGTCTTTGTGCGATGCTTCCGCTTGTTGCGTCGTCTGCCTGAGTGAACCTATTTCTTTGCCTTAAGCAAGGGTACCATAGAGAAAGTTGCGAGAACCTTTTTTGGCTTTGTCTCAGATAATTAACCAGGAATCGAAACTCTCTAGTAACCATTCTTTAAGGAAACAACAGAGAGGATAGCGGTTACATCCTTAGTTGACGCAGATATAATATCCTCAGTCACCGCCGCCGTCCTCCACATGCCAAGTCCCACAAACTGTCCATTAACCGAATAATACGCCCCAACCATTTGACTCTTCCTCACCTTTCGTTCCTCGTCCCAGAACCAATCCACGGATTGCAGCGGAAGCAAAGGCTGCAACAGATACTGAGCCGTAGAAGAATGAAAATCGACCTTTTGCATTGAATTAAGAATCGAGTACCATTGAGAGGCCAGGAGCCCCTTTCCCAGCACAATCCCTGATCCTCGAGCCAGGCGAAAGGGTTTCAAAATGAACTTGTCCTTGAATGAAGGGTCTTTGCGAGCGGTTTCCAAAAGCTCTTTTAATTCTAAAGAGCCGGGCAGAATCGTCGGGACAATTCCATCTCTCAGCAACTGACCCTGGGTTGGGGTGATGACGTTGTGTTTGTGCACAAGGGCATCCAGCTCTTGACGTATGATGCCAAGAATCCTCTTGTCATGGGCGATGAAGACGCTTCGCGGATCATTGACGCTGCGCATCGCGATGTGCTGCACCATTTCTGGAGCCAAGGAGAAAAGTTCGAAGTCATAGAGCTGGAGCCCTACTTGATGCACCTCTTCCAGGAGTTCCCCATCGACGTCAATCAGATTTAAGGGGCGCTTCGTTACGTTTACGTCAGCACCCCAGAGACAGTATAAACCGAAGCCCGTCGGACTAGTATCGTTGGATACTAAACGAAGAACGGAGGGTTTCACTGATCTTGGCTTCATTCCTGTTCGCTGCTCTATCAAGCCAAACAAGGGACTGTTCGAAGGGAAGTCCGAGGTCTCTCCAACGAAGTGAATAGGAACCGAGGGATCAAACAGTTCGAAAAGGGAGTCAAAAAGCTTGCTGTGGTCTGTTGCTGGTCTGATGGATGAATTGCGCCATGTGCTGCCGGCCAGTGCTTCATAGGCACTCGCCACGTAATGAAGAAAGCTAATAGGGAACCTGCCGTTGATCTCGCAGACTCTGAATTGAGGAATTTCAAAGTCTTCATGAGTAGGTATGAGAATATCAGGTCTCAGGTTTCCTTGATTGCCTCCGTAGGGTCGAATAAGTCCCTCGTCAACGCCATTGTCCATCCATCGGAGGAGGGCCTCTACGCGAGGCTCCAGTGGCATTCGACCAGGAAAGTCAGCTTCTTTATCCTTCCACCACCTTTCAGTGATGTTATTCAGGCTGAGTGTTAGTGCCTCGTTAAAAAGCTCAAGATTGTCCAGAAACTTTGTTGGCAGTACGGCTGGATGAGGGTTGAGGCGGCACGCGATCCTAGGAAGCTGTCCGTAAGGAGTGACATTCTGGACGAGGTTTTGCTGGATGGAATCACGTTCCATCATTCGAGTTTCCCGATCCACTTGTTCGGGCAATGTAAGTGTCTCATCGCTCCTGGTAGCAGCCAGGGATATTTGTGAAAGCCATGGAGACTTCTTCTTCCAGAGAACGTTGGGCACCTCTTGTTCCACAATCTTGAACGACTTGGCCATTATGCATCAGTCCACTCTGTATCAAGTACGCTTTAATGCAAAGATAACTCACAGTTTTGAATGAAGCATTCATTCGCATCCTCATGAATGACTTGAACGGCATCGTCTCTTTCACGAAATATCGATAGATATCTTTCCCCACGGAATCGCCGTCAGCGGCAAGAACATGATGGAGTGCGGAGCGGACAATTCCCCATCCATCGTGGACTCTCTCTAGCCCTAATGAGTACATCATGTACCCGATGTGGTTTTGGAGGAGTGCATGATGCGCCCTGTCCCAAACCTCATGAACATCATGCGTGCTCGTGGCCTCGAGGCTCGTAAGGTCAAATCCTTGCGCTTCGAGAGTTGGGCCATGAAGCTTGACACCGGCCAGATCTCGGATAGCAAATCCTTTGATCACCTTTGTCTCTCGGCAAACTCGGAGGACAGCATTTTGAGCATGAAACTCGAACCCGACCCCGTGTCGTCGCAATGGATTAAGGCGATTTGCAGAAGGCAGTGAGCATAGCTAGTGTTGTTGCTTCAGCACATTATCAATCGTACGACAACATCGCAGGCAACCAACCTCCTAAACCAACGAATCTTGTCACTCGTAGTATGCAAGTCAAAGAGTATCTCCGCATAAGTCTGAGTACCGCCCATTGGCTTTTCCATCAATGCAGAAGCAAGAATAAGCGACTCATCATTTTGATGCGCCTTGGACTCCAGGTTCTCTCGCAAGATGCAAGTTATATATCGAGCCTCGCTGGTGTCCTCTTGGCTACCGGTGACGCCAGCAACCTCTTCAAATAACCACAGATCTGGCGGCACAAGCTTTTTCAGGAGAGAGGTCATAGTTGGTGCTGCGGCTGCAGACCAGCATGGAAGAACCCGTAAGGCGGACGTAATAAGACATGCTAGGGAGAATTTCAGGTCATATGTATAGCCGGGGACAGATACTGTTCGGATGGCCGCCTGAGCCACGGCACGGTTGGGGACTGTCCTGATCAAGCTTGACTCTGGGAAGAAATGCAGTAAAGCTAGAAGATGCGGCGAGAGACAGGGAACTACTGTAATACCCTCAATACCAGTAGGAGACGGGATCCCCAGAATACTCATCAGAGGTTGTATAAGCTTGTCGAAGGGTCCAAAAAGACGCACTGAGGACCGTGGGATGGTGACAAATGATAAGTCCGGATTCAGCATATTTGGGAGATTGTCTGGTCCAACCGGCTCCAGAAGGCTGTGTGCAAAGCATGTCCTATGAAACTGGAGCATGTTAGCAATATTTACTACATACGCTAGATTAAGAAACATGCTGGATGAGTAGGATGGCCGGTTATGAGACATCTCTCCCATTCAAGAAATGAAGAGTTTATGCCTAGAATAGGCCAGCTGGAACCCAGCTCCATCCATTTCTCTTTTGATTTATCAGCATTGACATCAGCTACATGGCCCGGTACTTGCGAGAATGAGGTGGGCACGCACCTAGCATAGCTGCCGAGTTGCACAGCTCATCGGCAATTGATCTCTTGGTCTTTTCGTCACACTGAAACCATGCCGTGCTGAACCAGAAAATACGACCTGGGTCATCTTCTGTGCCTTCATGGTCACCGGAAAAGAGAGTGACCGGGAGTCGAAGATCGTTTGGACGAAGGTGCTTTGTTACACTCAAACCCTCCACGACAGGAAGATTCATCCATTGAGCTGTATTGTCGTGTCCTGTAATGCGCGCTAGATGTGGATGCGACTGTTTGGGGTCTTCGAGTAATGATAATGTGACCAATCCCTCGTTGACTAGCTGGGTCACAAGCCGCTTTGTCGTCTCGCCTCTGGCTCGCGATCGATACTTGGACACTGTCATAACCTTTTGTACCCGAAACCGGCTGGGTTGTTTAGCTTCTAGGGTGATCAGATACCTAGCTTGTATTAAAGTCGAACTTGTCCGCCAACAAGAGATAATTTATGCCAACCAGACGACGAGGGGGTGATGTTGGGTTATTCAACAAAAGAGAATGTCTTCTATTGCTTGAACGAAGACAATCTACCTATAGTTGCGACAGGGAGCAAGTCTCCTCAAGCTCAGCCAGCCACATGAATACCTACATACGTGTCTGATCTCCTGGACGGCTCGACGGACCGACTCTAGGGCAAAGCCGACAGACCCGGAAGAGGACCAAGATCTACGATTTGGTCCCTTAGTGCCCGAGTGTTGCCGAGGTGTCACACTGTCTCTTTATCGATTGGGTCAATCTAGCGAGCCCCTTTTCTCGGCTCACTCGTACAACGTAACAGCGCATATGGTGCGTTCCAGTCATGGAGGTATGCACTGTTCATAGCTTTCCATTAGTTCACGATAGAACAGGTTCCTTAGCGGGCCAGTTATTGGAGGTTTTGAGGAACGATGGGGAGGTTCAATGTCTTAAGCCATTCCCTGCTAATTACATTCAAGTTCCTATGCAACTAGGAGAGTGTGTCAGACAATACTGTACGCCCCGGTCTGATCCCTTAGCTAGGGTACCTTTTGCATAGCAGCTTGTCTCAATATTCATTTAGTATATTAAGTAATACAAAAACGTAGATTGAAACCACTATACTGGCTATTGCGTGTGACGTAAATATCGATAATCCGAGGGGTTGTATGCAACACAGTATATAAAGGGATACCAAGTGAAATCAACACGACCAATGCATATTCATTTTAGTGCAGTATGCGGCTTGGTTCGTCACGTCTTCATTATTAGCCACCCACATTGTCCTTCAACATCCCCACTCGAGCTCCATGTGCTATTCTCATTTCGATCTTTGCACCATCGTTAAGTAATCATGGGAGACTACCCAGATTTTCGTGACGGAAACTGGATTCCTCATGATGTGCCTCGAGCTCTAACCATCGGCAAAGGTCATATCCACCCCCTGACTGAGTCGCATGTAGGTCATTCACACCCAATCTCTCCTCAATGTGTATGAAGCGAAGCTGACATCTCCAGGCGGTTAGCTCTTCACTGCCCACTTGGGATTCTGTTATTGCTTGGTCACAGAAAGACAAAGCTCTTCTGGACTGTACCGAGTATAGTTATCCAAGGTACGTCAAGCCTGGAGGGCGAAGAAGCTGAATTACGCTGCTGACATTTAACTTGGTCGAAATAAAGGTTCTTCATTAGCAAGCCACTCCGAACACTCATTATCCTTGTTCGGGAGCGATTGCAAATTTCAGACGATGCAATCTCCTGTCTTGTGTTTCCTTCAGGCCGAATGGCAGAATACTGTGCTACGAGCTTGAAAGCATCGAGCCCAGATCCTATTTCCGAGATCCACACTGTTCGATTCTTCTTGCCTTGTGTCTCAGATTCAGGCAAAGGGGGAAATCCATGGACTGGATTCTCAGTGGTTGTGTTCCCCACTACGCTCAAGAAACCATCCATGGGTGTCTGGATGGATAGTGGTGCTGGGATGTCAACCCGACATGCGGAGTTTTGCTTAGAGATTGTGGATTTCTTTGCTTCAGACTCATCTTTTCCTTCATTCCGAACACTGGTTCCCAGAAAGAAAGACCCCGCAAGCCTGGCACCAGTTGAGTGGCTTCAGCATGCGATGGGCGATCTGCAAGACGTCCAAGCACGTATCGCGCAGCTCACTACTTCAGAAAAGAGCGACCTGAAGCCAGTGAAAGCAGACGATGTGCTAGTCTTTCCTACCGGGATGAATGCCATCTATACAACGTCCGAAGCCCTGACCGCGCTGTCCCCTTCCTCGGACGTTGTTGCCTACGGGTAAGACATTGCATCACCTGGAGGGGCAAGGATCAAGACGTGATAAGTGCTGACTGGGATGGTTTTTACGATAGATGGCTTTACCCGGAAACAGTAAATGTGCTGGGAAAGAGTGCCTGGGATAAAGTCATATCCTTCAAATGGGGCACCGACGAGGAGCTGGATGACCTTGAGTCCATGCTGGTTCGCGGATCTCATCAGATCACGGCGCTCTTCTGCGAGCTGCCGAGCAATATCAAATTTATTTCACCAAACCTCGAGCGGATCCGGTCAATAGCAGCCAAACATGGCTTCATAGTCGCATGTGATGAGACGGCGGGCAACTTTATCAATCTCGATCTTCTGCCACATGTCGATATAATTGTGTCCAGCTTGACCAAGATGTTCAGCGGTGCTTCGGATGTGACAGGCGGCAGGTATGATGTTTTCATCTCGAATTCGCGGCAGGATAACGGAAGGCTAACATCTCTCCCCCATCTAGTGTCGTGGTAAACCCCAACTCTCGCTATTACGATAAGATCCGCAGCCAGCTGGCCATCCAGTACGAGAGCGTGTGCTGCTTTCCAGGAGATGTAGCTGTGCTCAAGCGAAACTCGGTCAACATGGCTGATCGGGTGCGGAAAGCCAATGCAAATGCCCTTGCCGTTGTTGGGGTTCTCCAGCAGCATTCCTCCATTCGTCAAGTCAACCATCCATCTCTCGGGCCGACATTCTCCTGGTATGAGAGAAATAGACGCCGGAATGGTGGGTATGGAAATGTCCTCAGTGTCGTATTTCACAACCCCGACTCGGCGCGGCGCTTCTATAATAACTTGGATGTCTGCAAGGGGTCCAGTTTCGGGACTAACTTTACTCTCGCCATCCCATACGTCCAGCTGGCGTGTTACTGGATCCAAGAGAAATGTGAGAAATACGGCCTTCCTCGGCATATAATTCGGATTAGTGTAGGACTCGAGGATCCCAAGGAAATTTGCCGAAAGATTTCCTCGGCCCTTGCAGAAGCGGACAAAGAGATGGAGACAGTGACTATGTTTTCAGCTGAGGAAGAAAAGACCGTGCGCTTCAAGTATGATAGGTACATGTCTACAATGGCGGAAGGGCTTAGGAGTTGATTTTACGATGTGCCCATTAAGGCCAAGGCCCGGAACAATGTTTGGCGTTTGCAAATACAACGTACTTCAATTGCCCGAAGGGGCACTTCGGACCCTAGAGGCCGTCTTGGCAGCACGATTATCGGCTGTAACATCTTATCCGTGCACACATCCGTTATGTTTCTGGCTCCTTGTTTCGCTATTGGTGGAGTAATAGTTGCAGTCCGCGAACAGGTGGGGGTTAAATCCTTCAATATGAGAGGAAGGGTTACCCCCCAAGCTGATAGCTCTTACTTATAAGTATTTCAAGTGAAACCTGATTCACTGCCGTTTCTGAGCATCTCAGGCTTGTAATAAAGAGAAGATGAAGCTCACCTTACTGTCCCTAGTCACTCTCCTTGCCGGCCGGGCCGTGGCCCAGGTCAAAGGTTCTGCCTCTGGCTTTGCCAGCGGGACAACTGGAGGCGGCAATGCGAAGCCGCAATATCCTTCGAGTATCAATGAGTAGGTAACTTCCTAGTGTGATCAGGGGTGTTCTGATTTCGTATAGGCTCAAGTCATGGTTGACAGACAACACTCCCCGCGTCATCATGATTGACAGGACATGGGACTTTCGCAACACAGAGGGTACCACTAAGGGGCGATGCTGCAGCAACAAGAGGACCACTGTGTGTCCCGGCGGCACCTCCAAAGGCCAGCTTTCGATCCAAGACAAATGCGATGCCCCCAACACGTGGGCAGACTGCACGTATGACAATGCAGCCAAGAAGCCAATTGACCTGGGAAGCAACAAGAGTATTGTGGGCGTCGGCAACAAGGGAGTGATCGTGGGCAAGGGTTTCCGAATTCGGGGCGGCTCAAGCAACGTTATCATCCAGAACATCCACATCACCAACTTGAACCCTCAATACGTCTGGGGTGGCGATGCCATCACTCTCGACGGCGCTGACAAGGTCTGGATCGACCACAACAAGTTCTCACTTATCGGCCGCCAGATGCTCGTCTCCGGTTGGGGAGCCGCTGGCCATGTCACTATTTCCAGCAACGAATTTGACGGAAAGACACAATGGTCTTCGGGCTGCAACGGCAAGCACTACTGGACTATGCTATTCATCGGCTCGAAGGATTACTACACCTTCTCTGGCAACTGGGTACATGACGTCTCAGGCCGCGCGCCGCATGTGGGCACTGATGCCACCAAGAGCGAGATTCTCTTCCACGCCGTCAACAACTATTTCCAGAACATTGGTGGCCACGCCTTTGATGTTGATACGAATGTTTGGGCACTTCTCGAGGGCAACTACTTTGAAAAGGTCGACACGCCCATGACCTCCGGGTCTAGCACAAAGGGCGGCCAGATCTACGACGTTATCACCGTCAACGATGGCTCTGGTTGCACAAAGTCACTGGGATACATCTGCGAGTGGAACCGCTTTTCGGGATCTGGCCAGCTCCCTGCTCTCAAGAGCTCGTCCGCTCTTTCGAAACTCGGCCAGTACAAGGGGTCACTGGTGAAGCACATTCCTGTTGCCGAAGTACCGTCTTCAGTTACCAAAAATGCCGGTGTGGGACGCGTGTAGGTTAGGGTCAATATTGAAGATAGCTGCGAGGATAATGGAACACTGAAACCAAGTCCCTCTTTTTCAAAACCGAGGTGTGCGTTGGATATAAATAGTGACTGGAGTGTATGACGGCGACAGCCTCATTCAATATCTAGGCAACCTGAAACCCCCCCTTGAGTGTGAGACGATCGGCATGTGTTTATCTTAGAAAGCAAACGTCGATATGCAGTATCATTACCACTTTCAGAGGTGCCAATCTAACTATACTGCCCAGAGGGTTGCAACAGTCCACTGATTTCTACTAGCGGGTTTCCATTGATCTATAACGGTGTAACATTACCCACCCATGGGCATCTACAGGTAGGAATTTCGTTTTACCTACCGCTATAAGCGCCTAATGTGCCCCCGTGGGTACCAAATGCGTGGGTGCCGGGTATTTCATGCCCTACTCTCAACCTCTCATTCCTCCTTTGCATCCTTCGCCCTGCCCGTCTCGCAGTGTCAAATTCCTTCCTCCTCTGCACCAGAAAACTGCGCTGCGCGGAGTCTGGCAGATATATCAAGCTCTGCTGATCATTCATGCTCAGACGTGAGAGCTGAGTTGCTAAAGCCGTGTTCTTACGGTTCTTCGCCGTGAGGGCGTCAGAAGAAGTGCGGCCGAGAAGAACATCTTGGTCCGGCTCTCTGGTTGTTGTGCGGCCGCTGGGCCGCCGTGGTTTGGTCGAGGAGTGAGTTTGATGTCGATGAGAGATGATATTACCAGAGGGCAGTCGAAGGCTCTCCTCATCCGGCCGAATAAGAGATTCGGTAGCACGACCACGACCTTTGATCCCCTCAAGATCATAAAACTCCATCATCTCATCCGAGATTTCAAACCGACAGTGGCCCTTGCTCACCATGTGTTGCTGCACACCCTCAAGCGTACGTCGCCGCGTCCCGCAAGAGATGCATTCATAGTATGCGAAGATAACCAGGTGAAGATACCATATTAGCGTAGCGGGATCCACGGTAAGATTGTCTTGGTAGGGGATGATAAGGCCGTGTGCGATTCTCATGTGGGCTAAGTTTTCGTCGAAATTTGTACTGATACTTGGGCAGAAGATGCAGTTCTGGGATTGGAACTCTAAGACTTCGTCTTCTTTGACGTTATATTCAGTATCTGTATCGCTTTGCGAGGACTGGTGATCAGTTGGGTCTGAGTCGCGGTAGTTGTCGGGGGTAGGACGAAGGCTCAACCCAGAAGCGGCCACTCGATTCCTAAGGTTCTCCACACTGAACAAGCAATTAGATTGATAAAGACTCAATCTCAATGAGGATGAACTTACTGAGATTTGCTCTTGGCGTGTTGTCGCTGTTCCCCGGGGGTGTCAAAGGAGACGTTGCATATTGAACAGTTCAATCCTGTGAGTGGTGTCATGGTTGCTGATTCGGCACTTGATCTCCTTTTTGTAATTTAGGAAGTAGATTATTCGGAACCTTTTATTTTTCTTGATATTCAGCAAGCAGATGATACGAGATTCCAGTTCCTTGGACGACTATGGCTTGGGTATTTATTGAGGCGATCAACGTTAGTCCGATTTATTAGAATGAGTCAACGCTAGGCGGGGTACTTCCCAGATAGGAAATTATACAAGATGACGTTGGATGATTCACAGCTGGATGAGGAATAGTCTCATTCTTGGTCATAATCAGCACGAATTGGAGTCATCTTTTGCTCATGAGTACAGCGTAGTCTAATTACCTAGGAATGCTTGGAAGGGAACTAGTTAGTGATGCTCACTCAATTGGCCTTGCCAGGCAGTCTTGTTTTCATAATGCGTACTGCCACTACCCATCTTCCCACAGGCTCCCAGTAAAGTCAGTGATCGATTGATGTTCAGAAACACCCTCGCACCGACAGTAATGAGATGTCAAATAGCAACCTCGCGATACGTTGTCCAGCAGTAGATGAGTTCCATTCATTGATACCAGTAAAAGCAGCTCGTTGGCCATTTGCCAACTCAGTGCCTATGCTTGCGGTGTAAAACCATCCTGTGTTGTAGGATAGTTTGGCGCTTGAGTTGCGTAGTATTCAATCGGGTCTTGAAGAAAGCTGATGTAGGCCCAGACATTGGTTGAGTCACTGTTGGTTAGAAATAGTGACCGGATGTGGGTGACGCCGACAGCCTTTATCAATTTCAAGGCAAGCTGAAAACCCTCCTGAGACCGTGACGATCAGCGTCTATACATTTGTCTCATTATCCGCTTTATCGGTGGAGAGGACACGCTTGAGTAGTACGTCAACCGGGGTGGATATGGACAACTGCCGCGTCGTCCACTGGCAGTACGCGTGTTCGCACGTGGCTTCTACTGACGACTGCATACCGCTGAGCCTCATTTAGTCGATCAATTTCTGGAGAGATAGTGTTTTAAGCTAAAACGATGGAAAAGAAAGATCTTCAAGGGCTTGGTCCGTTCGCGCCCCTAGGAAAGGGGAAACTATTGATAGGAGCAGTCGGAGCGAAGATGATTGGCAGGGGTTGAACCTATGCTCATCAAACCCCTACAGATCAACGCGACAAGCTTAACTGTACAACTCCACAAGAGGTTGATTCCGGTCTTGGCGTTTGACAGCTTGAGGCATTGCAATTCCAGCGTGTTTGAAGATCGTGGGACCCAGAAGAAGATCAATGCGCCAAGATAGTGCGTCCGCGTCAGCGTTGCTGGGGCTTCCGAAGGTGAAGAAAACTGGCGACTCATGCCAAGGTCCACACGATGGCCGGCAATTAATTTTAAGAGGTTGGAAATCCCTGCTGTTGGGCCTCTGGAACCTTGCGTGTTGGGCGGCGAAGCGGAATGGCCGCCGACTGAAGAAGGGTCCACTCTTGACGTTCACCGCGGTGAGAGGACAATCGTGATTTATCGAGTCTCAGGGTCGGGAATGGGCGTTTGGTAGATATGATATGTCGACCATGGCTGAAGTGTAAGCTTGCGGAGCACGTGAGAAGTTGGATAGCATTGGCAACGTCTTCTCACTCTGACATCAGGTCAAACTCTAGAGCCTCTACGGAAAAAGGGCCTTATCAGAGACTTCAGCATAGCCTTGTGGCAAAGGTCCTTGGCATCATTTGAGGCTCGGTCTTATCTTTGCTCCCTTGTCACCCGCTGGACTGGACCGACCACTTGGAACCGGGTCCGCCGGACCGGGCCATGTTCCGCGCAGCCACTGCAACACGTTAATTCTACGGCATTGCCTGATTTACACTGATGCTCACTCGCAAATCCCGGACCCGAAAACGGGTCGAGGCTCCCAACATGGGCTGTCAACAGGGGCCGTCCCTGTCCATCAGCCAGGTCCGAAGCCCGATGAGCCTCAAAGCAACGGCATTTGAAGCACGACACTTGGAACTCGCGTTTAGCGTTTCGTAATTCGGCCCAGAGCCCGCTTGGGCAGGGAAACTGCCAAGATCTCGCCATGCCTGTCACGAGATTTTCCCATACCATGCATGATTCGTACCTGGCGTAATCGCCCCTGTAGGCGAGACAGCATGATTCGACTGGGTCGCAAGCTTTGATCGGCAACTTCGATAATTCTCCTTTTGGCATCTATAAATACGATGACCCGCGACTCTTGGTTCTGGATTGCTTTGACCTCTATATCACTAACGCATTCAATTCAATGATTACACATCAACATTGGCTACAAGCTTTGGTACTCGACATTCACTACATATCGGAACAATGAATCCCTTCGCAAACATGGATCACATCAGAGAGCTGGATCTCTCTTGGAATGACTCCAACGCCCCCACCCGCCGAAACTCGGTCTCATCGCTCCCCGAGATGATGGTATCGCCGCCGGGGGACAACAACCCCAAGGCCTCTTCCGACGACACGCTCAAGGTGCCTGGCTCCGCAAACACACCCTCGGTACTCGAAAAGGCCAGCAGGAATCTGGAGTCTGACGAAAGCCTGAACTACTCTGCTCAGCCAAAACTCTCATTTCGACAACGACTACATCACTTCACCTGGGCCTGGTTTACACTGCCAATGAGCTTGGGTGGTCTGGCCTTGCTCATCCACGTGCAACCAAACCAGTTCCCTGGGCTCAGAATCATTGGAACGGTACTATACGCCGTAAACCTCGCCATCTTCACCCTGTGCTGCATCGCCATGGTCTGTCGTTTCCTGTTCAATCCTGGAGATCTGACCAGGTCGGTGACACATCACCGAGAGACCATTCTCTTTCCGACCTTCTTCCTGGCCATTGCTACGCTCATCACCAGCACCCAGCGCTACGCCATCCCCAAAGACGACCCTTCATTTGCTTGGGCAACGCAGACTATTTTCTGGGTATATGTCGTTGTCACTTTCGTTCTCGCCGTGTGGCAATACTCGTTCCTCTTCGCATCCCACAGCTACAGCTTGCAGGCAATGATGCCTGGCTGGTTGCTGCCCATCTTCCCAGTTATGCTGGCTGGGACCGTCGCCTCTGTCATCCTGGAGACACAAAGCCACATCAACCCCCTCCCCATCATCTTCGCCGGCTTGACCTGCCAGGGACTTGGCTTCTGTGTCTCGATGATGATGTATGCCCACATGATCGGCCGACTCATGCAGTCTGGTCTACCCAACCGTGAGCACCGCACTGGCCTTTTCATGAACGTTGGCCCTCCGGCTTTCACAGCTCTGGCCCTCATCGGAATGGCCAATGCGCTCCCCAAGACGATTTCTGGCGCTGACCACCTCGCCCTCAATGTCGACACTATCCGCGCTGTAGCTCTGCTGAGCGCCGTTTTCCTCTGGGCTCTGAGCCTTTGGTGGTTCCTCATCGCAGTGGTAGCAGTTGCTTCCTCGCCACCCAAGTTCTTCCATCTTGGTTGGTATCCCATGGTCTTCCCCAACACTGGCTTCACGCTTGCCACGATCTCCATTGGAAATGCGTTTAAGAGCGAGGGAATCCTATGGGCGGCAAGCGGAATGACCATTCTGCTGGTCATTACATTTTCTACTGTGTTTTATTTCAATATCAGGGCTGTTATTGTGCGAGACATCATGCATCCTGGTAAGGACGAGGATGCAGATGATCATTGAGAGGGAAGGGACTGGAGCGTAATTGTATATATTAGAGATACCACGGGATACTGGGACTGGCATAGAAAAAATGGACAACATAGCGTTGGGTATCGGGACATACATAGATAGATTTTGCAATGATAATCAAATTCGAACATGATGCTTTGTTTCCTATGGCTGTCCAGTGCGATTCCAGTCGGCCCAGAATGTTCTGTGGAACATGGTGCACCAGTGGTTGCAGTCGTCATAAATGTTACAGGGGGCGATGACAGGGATACGTCCTATATCGGGCTAGAGACCATGATTCTGGGATCGTATTACTGAACAGGGGGGGCGCACGGTCTTGCATTTCCGTGATCAGGGCCGAAAAGGTCCTCTCCTATTCTAGCGGCGAGCGATAACCTTGGCCGATATTCGGCGAGAAAACATGTCCGCCGTCGAATGTTGCAGCTTGGAATAGAGTCACACAGCGTGACAGATCGCACGCTCTGATGTTGTCTGTTGCATGTTTCCATTGGAACAAATTAGCCATGATAACAACCAGTCGCGTAATTGAGAAATTTCGTTCCCATTTCGACCTCTGGAGCTAATCGGCGACCGTCCGTCGATCCAAATTCCCAAGCGATATCATCTGGCAACTGACTCAGGGCCAATGTGTCAACTCGAAGAATAATGCTGCCGTATTATTGATGCTTAGACCACAGTTTCAGTTACCGACAGCCAATCGAACAATCCGCTTGTTTCAAATGCCCTCCCTGCCTTGGATCCTCGAAACAAACTTGGGTCTGTTAAGCCTTCAATGATTTCATACTCGCCAGTGCTTGACGGCCACCTCCTCATTGTTTCATCAAGTCTCCGCGACCTGGCAATTATCTACGTGCTTCTACAGCAGCCACTTCCTCCACAGACAGCCCTGGGAAGCCACTTCACTCGTCCATTCATGCGGGACGGTCAAAAATCAAGTAGACGCGTGGCCCAACGAGTACACATTTCAGGGGCTGGTACGATCTGAGGGTATAGAGTCGAGCCAAAATAGTAATTAGTGAATTTTGAATTGTGTCATAATAGATCTGCCCAGCTACTAATGTTCATCCAGTCCTGATCAGTTGCAAAGGTGCTAAAATGTTGCAATCCCTCACCCGCCAGCAATCTGTTCCAATCAGGGGGACTCTCCGGGATCATCACTTGCTCGCCCTGTAGATGCTGTGTGATAAGCGTCTCGTACTCCCGATGAAGCTCCTCAAACACACTATGCACAGCTTCCGCGTTTGGCCAGTATCGTGCCAGCATCGTTGTCGACCTCAGCAGCCGCGCCAGTCGTTCAAGGACGTTAATGGCAACCAGAAATGTTTTTGATGTCACAGCTGTGCGGATCTCGCCAGCGAACTGGATGCCGGCGGCTGTCACAGCGCTGACGGCAGTAAAGTGACATTGGCACAGTTCATCGCGGGCTGTCAACTGCTCTAGAGACGTGACAATAGCTTGTGCAGCAGCTGAGCAGATGGACCGGCTGCTTGACTCGTATAGGTTCCGATGAAGGTGTAACAGAAGGAGATTATAGTGCATGCGTAGGTGGCATGTCCAAGCGTCGTCATCATCAGCACCAGAGGAGATGCCTGAGCGCAGGGACCAGAGACCGAGACGAGCATCGGTCGAATTGACGTCTATAAGACGGTCTTTCGAGGGTGCATTCATAGCAATGACGTCGAGCCCGATATAAGCCAGCTCGACGAGATGGTTGAGGAAATCAGGCCGGACCTCGGGCGGATCGGCAGAGGATATCGCGGAGCTGGGCGTATCAGTTATGTCTTGGTTGCAGAGTGGCTGTTGGTCGATGTCCTCGGCTCGAACTGCACACGGCCTTCCAGTCTCGAGCGCCGAAAAGACTTCAATTACAAACACTGACCACCAGCACCGCCGATATTGTGCCATCTCGATGGCTGGGAGCTGGGAGCTCCGTCGGTGAGCACCGAGACCACAGGCAATCCGCACCGCGATGCCGGACCAATACCACGGGCCACCGGCGACAGTATCCCCATCTCCAACATACCATGTGAACAAGGCAGCGGCTTGCAGCAGATGGATTCTGTCCGTCTCATGCTTCATGTGGAACAGCATGCTGGCACGGCGGAAAAGAATGTTCTTGACCGCATGGCGATCATTGGCAACAAGAGAATGAGTGCATGCGTGAGCGCCGGCCATTAAAACAGCCTGGAAGAGCAACAAAGGTGGTGGGTTGTCGGGCGTGCGATACCTCGCGATGAATTCGGGCATGGAAACAATGGGTAGAAATGGGTGGATGTGTTCAAAGTAAGCCAGGACCAGAGCATCGCGGACTTCTTGCGCGGGAAACGACGACACTTCGGTTGCTAGATCCTGGGTCGTCCCCCAGATATCTGGAGAAGGTTTCCATGACTTGAGCTGCCGGATAGGAGGATAAGGATAATGCAGCGGCTTTCCGCCTCCCACCTTGTCACTCCCGGAGCTCCCATCTGCTGCAGAGCCCTCGAGTGATCTATGAGTGTCTGGCGCAGTGGGTGCAGACAACGGTCTATGTTCATCGCCGAGGGTGGACGAGTAAGGTTGCCGGAATGAACGATGCAGGTCAACCAAGTGGACAAGGTTGGAGACAGCTGTGCCGACGTATGCTATACGGAAGCTCTTGGTGGAGGCGAAGACGGCCCAAGCAGCGGCGCCGATGCCATGCTTGAAGAACCTGGCGAGGCCTTCACGAGCAAGTTGTTCCTGGCCGCTTGAATTAGGCGCGTCGTCTGCTGGTGGTTTCTCCTGGTGAGCAGGCTCTTGCGGTGATGGGGATCCGGGTCCGAGAAGGCCAAGATGATTGTCCGGGGCGTCTCCGGTTCCGAGATCCGGCTCCGGCCGAGATACCCCAGGCGATCGACTTGGCACATTGCGTTCTTGAGTACGCCTTGACCTTGAAACTGTAGAGCTGCGACGGGGTGTCGACCATTTTGCCGTAGAACTAAGCCTCTGTCAGCTGGTTCTTGAACAGTGTCTCGGAGCCGCGACGGCTGGAAAAGGACTTACCGGCATTCCAGGCCAGACTTTTCGCACACAGAGCAGGGCCCTGCAGGTCGACTGACAACGTCGCAGCGGACTTTACGATGACGACAGAGATCACATGCTTTCCGCTGCTGGCGACGCCGCGGCTGTCGCTGCTCTTGCTGGTTACCGGGTTCCATGGCAGTAAATGATATGATATGAGTGGGTGAGGAGGAATCGGAACCGGTGAATTTGCTGAGAGGAGGGGATTATGTTATGGCTATCATCGGACCTTCGGCTCCTGGGATGGGGAGAGCCGAGCCGACGAGTGGGTGGAGCGCGGGGATAGCATGGATATAACTTGAGTTTACGATGAAGCATCGCTCTTTGTGATGCAGTGCAGCAAACAATGTCATTTGGAGAGCCCAATGAGTCGCCGGCGAGATCATGTCTATTGCGGAAGAACAGGGTAAGGGTTGATGAGGGTAGCGGATGCTCAGTGAACATATACAATAGAAGAAAATCAAAAGAGCCATCTCGTCAAGAAGAGAGCGGCAGCGACAGCTATAACGACATCTGTCGTGAAAGTTAGCATAGGCTGTGTGAATTGAGTCCCGTGAACGCGATCCAGGGGCAGTTATGGACGTACGAAGGTAGATCCATGTCCAACCCTCTGTCTAGTAAGTCCCCCGAGTATTTCCCAACGCCAAGGGCACGGGAAATGCCTGCTTCCGTGGCTTGTCATGGCACCCTTTGGGCTCTGCCTCCAAACCTCGGCTGTCTTGTTGGAACGCAATCCTGCCCGTAGCCAATGCGTCCGCCTGCTCTGGTATGACTTCTCTGTCCTTCGTTTCTCGGCTGTTCGCTTCCGTCGTGCCGTCAATCAGATCCAGGAGTGTCAGGTAATTTGAAGGGCGCGTCATCAGAATAAATGGCCTCAGCGACATGCCCTTGGAGACATCTACATCTGTCGGCTTGCTAAAGACAGCATATGTGCGTCCCGTAGCATGATCCAAACGCATCAAGGTTGATGCATCTGTCTGGTCCATAGTTCCGAAGATGTTTATGCGTGAATGACAATTTGTTCCCATGCCGGATGCAATAAACCTAACATGGGGATCGGCACCGTTTCTTATCCACATCTTGACGACCTTCGAGAAGACCTTGTCAGGCTTGTTGTGCAAGTTTCTAACAAATCTGAAGAGGACGACATGCTACAAAGGCTTACCACCGAAAGGGGCTCCAACCGGGAACGTGATATCAGTGGATAGGCCGAGGCCTAAAGTTATTCTGGTTATTTCAAGAGTGGTGTTATATGTCTGTAGGCGCCCGTCAGAAATGGGTATGACGCTATACATGACCTCGAATAGACGAGCTTCGAGGTCGGGAACCCTCTTGCACCGGAAAGCCCAGTCGAGGAATTCATGGTGGCCTGTACGTGCACTCAAATTCAGCAGGCTCCATTGACAACAGTATATGTCAGACAGATGTGTGAGCCAATATTTCTTTCTGAATCTTGTAGAACCCGGTCCCCAGGTTGCGTACAAGAGGGCGTCGATCGAGAGCAGAATGCGGAATATCTCTTGACAGCCACTCTCGAGCCTCATCTGCCTGAGTCTGTATAATAATTGAGAGAGGCGGCTTAAGCAAGGGTGTAACGAGCCTCCTATATGCTCAGCTGTTTCCCCCTGGCGAGATGGAATCTTGGGGGTGCTTTTGTCGGGTTTGCAACTGTTGGCACCAGTGTTCTGGCCTAGAAAAAGGCATACGAGTGATGAACCTTATTCTTCCATTGCGAATGCTCGCCGAGTCTCCAGGTAACGTGCCCATGACATTGCCAAGGTGATCTGGTAGTCGCTC
This sequence comes from Fusarium buxicola, assembly GCA_014899095.1. Lineage (NCBI taxonomy): Eukaryota > Fungi > Ascomycota > Sordariomycetes > Hypocreales > Nectriaceae > Fusarium > Fusarium buxicola. The sequence goes on from JAAVUK010000309.1 coordinate 29,474, forward strand.
AGCTGACGGCGTGAAGGGTGTCTTCGCTTGAGATGGGCCCCAAGGACCTCCGGGATCGACCGGTGCATGAACCTGATATTCGACTCATCATCCACTTCGATCAGTCCATCACACCGCGAGATGACCACGGCTCTCATAATATTTTCCATTTCCTTGTGCGCCATGTTCTTCTGGAACCAGTTTCCAAACTTCAAGTTTTCGATGTCAAGCTCTGCGCTGATCTGCTTCCTTAATTCTCCGGCGGCGAGGATAGAGAAACCACCAAAAAACGGTCAAGTAGAAGCTGTCACTGGAATCCAAGTACATGAGCTTCAAATTCTTGAACATTCCGTCTCGGGATGTTGTCTCGTCGAGGGATGCGTGGTACAGATCCCTTTCGTGAACAGTGAGCAGGATCCCGTAGGCTCTCAAGACAGCTGCTAGTAGCAAGTTGACACTGTCGCCGTACTCGTCACTAACGCTCTCAAGAATCTGGGCTAAAAGGTCTTCCAGTTCCCGAGGAGTTTTGGCGACTTGCTCCCGAAGGCGTTGCACTGGTATGAGTTTGTCGAGGCCCTTCTGCAATGACTTCAATACCAGAGCAACGGACAGAAAGTTACCGTCTGCAACCTCAAGGACGTCCTGGATGAGAATCTCGCGTTGTCTATGCTCCAACTCTCTGAAACTCCTGTTGCACTCAAGACCATCTCTCACGAATCGCTCGATATCGTCCTTTGTTAGACGGTGGAGCATGACTCTCTGACTACTCCCAAACCTTCCCATGAAGGGCTCTTGGACCCGACTCGAAACACATAATTTGACGTTGCCATCGGAATTCTCCACCCACTGCAATATCTTGTCAACTAACGTGCCGTGCGTCTCGTTAAGACCGCTATCGTCGAACTCATCCATGACGGACGCGACGCACACTCTTGCTGGTGATGGAAGAAGAGGTTTGCAACGACTTCTTGTTGAAGGTGAACGTGGCCAAGGCAGAGCCTCGTTTTTTCCGACGAGAGTCTGCCTCGTCCAAATCAAGAAATGCCTGCATCAATGTGGAGCGAATCGAAGGGCACCTCGAGCGTATTTATTGGTCTGAAGAAAGCAGTCTAGTAAGCCGCAGACTGACCCGCGACCGGAAGTTTACCTGAGTGCGGGCAGAAGCGCAGGGTTTCGAGTAGATAAGAATGAGGGCTGCAGAGTGCTTTTTTCATGTTGGATAATTATATTATATTAACTCGACCTGTCAAGTAACTGTCCCTGCTCCGTGCCAATGCCTCAATAATCCCAAAAACGCCATCCCAATCATGTTACGAATTCAGAAGATTACCAGCCGAGGATGTTGAAAATGCTTGTGCGAGGGTCGGGGACTTTGCCGTCAAAAGTCTTTGCCCTCACAGCCTCGCTCTGCTTGGTGTTATACTGGCTGAATTGTCGATCGAAGGTGCGGGACTGGGTCCGGAGCTGCGAGCGAACGTAGCCGCCAACAATTGTAGCGCTTCCTCCAGCCAAGAGGACAGGGACAACCCTGGTGTTTATTAGTATATGCAAGGTTGATGAGAGGTGATGAAGTTCTTACTTCTGGCTAGCGGGAATAGCCTTGACAATGGGGAGCATGTTGAGCAGGGTTGTTGAGGTGGTGATGCCTGAGATGACGATAGGTGTTGATCGTAGAAGTGATCGTTGTATGTGCGTACAGTTGAGTCCTTGTTTTGTGATGAGACTCGTAGCAGTAATTTCAATGGTGGTGGTGGTTGGTGCTGTTGATGATTGTGGTTGAAGGCGATGATGACCAGATGGACAGAAGGATTATGATAGAATTTTATATACTATTTCAAAAATGGCTCTTTCGCCTTGTTTAATGCTCTGCCGATGAGCGTCGCGTGGTGATGATTCGAGAGCTCCTTGGTGGTGCCATCAGTCTCGCCTAGAACCCCCGGTCGGGCGCTTCCGGGGCGTCCCATGAACCACGCGGTCGGGTTCTTCTCACGATCCAGACCAGGGCAGTCATGTCGAGGATCAGAGGGGATAGCAATGGCTGAATGCAAGGTGGATCTTGCATTCCTGCTCTAGATCTCTGATGTAGGCTCTTGCTGGGCATTCTCTGATTCCATCACGGGCATTTTTGTCCCCGGCTCTGTGGTGAGGCAGGCCCCTGTGTCACCTGTTAACCTACGAAATGTCCATTAGGTTGTTTTACTACGAGTAGATAGGCATCCTGTTCAATTGACTGATCACCACTCCCTATCGCTTCTGCTCGTCACTCATTCTCATCATCGTCTGCTGTGCGAGCTCTTCCGAGCAAGCCCGCTTAGTTGATCTGTAGAACGGTTCGTCCGACGCCTCTGCCGATGAGTCCACTGCGGAGGTCCCCGTCGTACAAGTTTTAGGTGCCGAAACCTTCTGATCATCGGACTCGGCGCCTACCGAACGTGCCCTGCTACATGCAACCAATAGATGGCTTGGCAGCTCGACAGACACCGAAGATCTTTCCCATAATAAACTTATGCCTGTATCTTGTGTTCAAGTGGTTACAACCGACATACCCAGCGAGCGTTCCACTCTCCGAGATATTGTCGCACCCGCTTGATCCCGACCTGGAGATGCTATCTGCGGGTCGTTAGGAGCGCACCTATGTTTTCGCACATGAAAGCAATCCCGCTTTAGCCAGCCTATCTGCTCCTTAAATCGACATAAGCTGCGTTTGAGTCCTGGGGGTCTCGTGCGACTTTTGTCACTCGATTGAAGCGTCCATATTGACTCACCACGGATACCAAGGTAGACAAAGCCTATTGCACTTTTATTTTTCATCTCTTGAGGTCATTAAGCATTCTATTTCAAAGCCGTCTGCTTCATGATCTTACACAGTACAGTCGAGTGGTAGTAATAGAACAGCTTTGGATTGTTTTAGAGTGTTAGTTTTGGATTGAGTGAGGATGTCAAGACACCCCAAGCCAAAATATAGACTGCCGTATCTTTATAGGATCCCCTCTGTTTGCAATCGTAACGCGAATATTAGTCCCCTCTTGTCGGACCTTTCTCAACAAGTAATCGTCTGCATCGCCACGACCGCCATTGCCGACGTTATCAATGCGCAGGTGAAGATCCTGTAGACAGTACCTCGTAGCTCCAGACTTACCCTTCTGATCGATCTTGACAGCCCTGGTTGCCAGATCACTAGACTCAGACGACATTATAAGGGTCGTGGGCTTGCCCGTGACCTCAAACCGGGGCCAGGGAACTTTGAGGAACAAGGGACCCGAAGTCTCTGGAGGTGCAGAGACTTGACGCCGACCAAATGCGTCCTGCAAAAAGTCGCGCCAGCCAGTAGTTTGATCGCCAAAATCCCAGCACAAACGGATATCATCACCAGGCTTGATGCATCTCTGTGAACGGTCCGTCTTGAGAACTCGCCAGTACTGATACTCATCCGAGTCAGACATGGCTGGAAGAAACTCGCCTTGGGCGTTGCGGAAGACGACCATGTGACTGGGGTTTGTACTTGTAGGCTGCTGGCCGGATGGGTCCTTGAATGGACAGGAACGGAGGATGACCCTGGTGCCATCTGTAAGCTGAGTAGTGAAAGCTCGTTAGCATCTTGCCGCTCATACTTGGGTAGGTAAAGAATGAAGCTCACCTCTTCATCAAAAGGAGCAATGATATCCCATTCCGTCTTGACAAACTCCGCGTTGTACTCGGCGCCGTACTTGGTTCCGCCAACATCAAAATTGTCGTACCCAAATATGGCTGGGGCACGGTAGGTAGGCGGATTGAAGATGGGAACATCCTGTGCCATATCGATTCGCATCCAGAAAAGATCCGTAGAGGATGTATCTATACAATTCAAGCGCGGCGTCACGGAACCGGCTGGATCGTGGCCTAGGTAGTACGAAGCGTTGTTACCAGCGTTGAAGATGCTTAAGCTGTTGGTAGGCGACATAACACGTAGTCGGGCTTTGCACCCGTGCGATTCATCGAGAACCATGTAGCGGCTGAGCGCCGGAACCGCTTGAACAAACCAGGTCTGGACTGCCGCGTAGCCAGGCATGTCAGCCAGAATTTCGATGAGAGAGCTGAGGCCCTCACGCTGAACACATCATTAGTAACTGACGACGCCTTACGATTGAGGTAATAATGGGGGCTCACATTGATGACACGCCAGAGCTCATGGTTGGCGACAGTCGAGCCCCAGGCCGGGGGATTAGTAGCCAAGATAGTCTCTCCTCCGACAGCTTCGAACACGGCCGCTTCATTCTGAGACCGAGATGATGCCTCATTGACGCTCGCGCTACCCTTTTCTTTGTCCTGCTTGAAACTAGCGCTGCCACTAAAGCCGGCATATGATCCAGAAACGGAGGCCCCAACGGACGTCTTGAACGATTGCTTTTGCTCGTCCATAGTCTTTGTCTCGGTCGTGCTAACAACCTTTGTCGACAATAGCCGTCCGCCGATAGTTACGCGTTGACAGAAAAGATTCCCATATTCAGCATGAAGACGACGGAGAGCCTTAATATTCTTCGTACGGCGGATCGTCTCGATGAGCTCGGCCAACTCGGGCGTGGGCTCCATCTCATCAGGCCACAAGAGAAGATCACAGCGGGGGAACATGTATCGGGCAACGAGGGTCCTGTTCGTGCTAGATTTCATGTTCTTGGATGTGCCAGATGAGCTGGAACCAAACCCTGCACTTACACCAGCAGAGACGCCCCAGCCACCGCCGCTTACAGACGCCTCGGTCGACTCTTCACTGAAGTCGCTTCGTGCCATGGCTACCGTCAACTCGTCTTCATGAGCTGTGATTTCAATACGAGAGTCGTCGTTGACGCGGAAATTGGGAATACCCTGGTCAGACTTGGGCGTGATGGCGGCGACTGAGTCCTCGCTTCCCTCAGTGATAGGCTTGGAGCTTTCTTTGGTGCCAGTATTGGAAGTCACAACAGCTGTAGAGTCATCCATAGATGGTTCATCTGTCCCAGCGTCTGACTCCGTGCTTATAGCTGGCACGAAGTCAGGTATCTTGGCTACCGGCTCTTGGTTGACCTTTGAACGGAGTTGAAACGCAGGCTTGGGAGCTCGCACAATACGCTTTGTTCGAGGGTTAATGATCCATCCGTAGAATACGGCACAGTTGCGGAGAACAAGCGACCACTGGGACTCATTGAGCATACCAGCACCCGGTTGCTTCTCGTCGCCGGTGCCGACCTCCCACTCAGAGTGTGTGATGGGGTCCTTTGAGCCCTCTGACTTGGTCAGATTCTCGACAGTCGGTGCGTCTCTGGCTTTGACCGTTGGCCCGTCGCTCAGCTTTGGTGCCTCGACGGACGAACCAGAGACGCCATTTGCGCCGGTATTGGCCGAGTCGCCGAGCTTCGTTGTGCGGAAGAAGATCTTGAGGCTTGGGGTGCCAGAACTGAACCCTTCTTCGTCTGTGCCTTCGAGTTCGAGATACTCGACAATTGAGATAGACTCATCATCAATCAAGGTGCCTGACGGAGTGCAGAACTTCTCGATGGAAGCGTAGCGAGACATTTGAGGGACGATTTTGCGCAAGGCCGCCATGGTCAATGCCCTGGCATCCTTGCGTCCGCTCGAGGCCAGCATTTTGTCCAGACTTTGGGACAGGATGCTTCCTGTAACTTGTCCGCTACCCTCGTTTCCGTCATGCTTGAGGGTTTTGATGATGAACGGTCGATTGCGAAGGATGGCAACCGGACCAGTTCCGCTCTTTGAATCTTGTTGCTTTGCATCTGTCGCATCGTCTTGAGGATTGGGCGTCGGGTCAAGAGTGTTCTCTGTGTCTGGTCTATTCTTCTTTGCCTCCTCGTCTATTAGCGAGTTTTTCTTCTCCTTAGGTGAATGTCCAGTGGCCAGCTTGACACGCTCTCCTTCATTTTCGGTTTCGGGGTGCTCCGACTTTGGGTTTGGGTCAGAGGGAGGTTCATGCTTGCTACCAAAGGAATTCTTTCTGGGTTCAGACGATGGAGAAACAGGACGAGTTGCGCTTGAAGAGCGCTTCCTCGTTGCCGCAGGGGTTTTGGAAGAAGGATTCATTGCGAAAGATTATGCTGCTCTTTTAGAAGGTCAATGAAGCAGGCCAAGCAAGAGGTGTGATGTGAGAGTTATATGTAAGATGTGAGAATAGGCAGTCGAAGAGCGATACGCCGGGACGAGTGGGCTGAAATGCTTCAGCTTACATGTAATCTGCATCGCTGGGCACTCAAGATCATCAGATGTACCTCCGAGTCAGCTCGAAGGTCTCGACTTTGTCGGACTATGCACGCAACGCAATCGACACAAATCCAGACTCATGTGGAACGTTCACCGATGACGAACTTGACAGCCACCTTAGACTCCAGAGTGATTGTCTCAACTCGTACTCCATACATATTATTTCAGCCATGAAGACTATACAAGATCTACGGATACATGATGTGAGGCTTCTTACCACACAAAAAGGCTTCACGGGCGCACTATTGGCGACGAGCTGAACCATGATACCATAAGCTACCTAATATTGGAAGCATCCATTCCAGTTCAATAGTCCGCACGCCACCATCGTTTCGACTGTCTGGAAGACGCGGGGGAAACAAGCCATCAATATAGGGCGGTATAAGGCGACATACTAAGAGCCCAGGGGTATGATTACCCCGGATTCAAACTAGTTATTAGTTTATTGGTGCCATGCGCGTACAAAGCCAAACTAGACTTGGAGATACATTCGACCCGAGAAAATAGCTCAGCCGCCGTTGATTCTAGAACCTAATCTATGCCCCTTATATGTTAGCGTTAACTAAAACGCCAAGCTGAGAACCAAAAAAGCAACGATTCCAAGACAGTCTACGGAGTATCCCATCAGCGGCCAAGGCCAGCTCACACTTCGCCCCACACAACCCCAAGTACGAGCGGGATCCCTTTAGCTTCACTTGTAAAGCATTTAGAGTGATGTTTCGATCTGCAACCACCAGAACTAGTGATACTTCTAAAACAGGCTAGATTAGATGGCAGAAACTATACTTTGTGGATGGCTAAATTCGATTGGATCAACTCCGCTTGGCGTGGCTGGCTTGGAGTCTTTTGATAGCTCATGTGGTCGTCAGCTCTTTGGAGATACTCATCATGGCTGAAAGAGGCGGCATCTCGATCACAACTCGGGCTATTGTGGCCATGGAACTATTCCTCCAAAGAATGAGCTCAATTCTGGGGCAGATCGCACCTCAGAACCAACGTCTCTAGAAAGATCAAGAAGGCAGCTCAACCCAGTCATCCTCCCCGACTTCCCACTTCAAGTTCTGAAATCTGTATGTCAAGCCGTTTGCAAGCAAGCCCGTCTTGAGTAAACCTCTGCAATGTCTCTTCTACTAGCCCCTTACAACGACTCCATGCGTTTAGTAAGTCAGCCCGTCAAGCACCACGCAAACAAAGGCTAACTGATGCTAGGGCATGGGGTTCAATTCTTACACCCAGACTATGTGCATAGACGGTGCCGTCGAGGTCACTCACGAGGACAAGGGCAAGAGTACGAGCACCTCGCAGGTCGTCACGTACTCGTCCAAATTTGTCGAGCGCCTGTCCGACATCGTGAGCACCATGAACATCTCATACAGTGCAGCCATCAAGAAAGGTACCATTGAGGTGTCTGGCAATGGCAACTCAATCGACGAGGACAAGATCAAGGCATCCGACATTAATCTTGTGGTCTCCGTTCAGGTCATAAACCAAACAACATGCCTCAAGGATTCGGCCCAGTTCAAGCCGCTTGACAAAGTCCAGCCTGGGTCTCACGAGTTCAACGATGCGTTTGGAGATTGTTACATCTCAGGTACGACCGATCCTAAACTGTGGAATGTGTGCTTAAAATGGAACAGGCTTCATCGAGGGCGGTGACTTCAGCAGCATCATCTCGATGCGCTGTCTTGACCGCAGCAAGAAGAACAGCATCATTCGATCGTAAGTAACATGCCAGCAAACAAGTAAATTGCTAACTTTATCAGGATCAAGAAGATGGCCAAGACGACCAGTGAGGCTAAAGAATTTTCATTGGACTCATACTCGCTCTCGGACGAGCTCTCAGGATCCAGTGCGCTCAAGGAGACCGAGACCACAGTCTCTGTGAACTGGATGGGTGGCGGTCAGATCAAAGACCCCAAGACCACTTGGGATATCGACTCTGTATACGAAGCAGCTGCCTCCTTCCCTTCCTTTGTCGCCCAGACGCCTCAAAAGACTTGGTATGTGAAATCGATATTCAGCATGCGCAAAGGCAACTGTTAACGTCTACCTAGGGCCATTCTCACCAAGTATAAGGCGAACCGTAGCTTCAATAAGTGGGCTATTTCAATGAGCTTGCGGCCTCTGGAGTATGATGCTGTCATCTCTTACACGGCAGAGCTATTCAACAACTTCATGGAGTACAAGCAACTTGTCAAGAAGGTGCAAGACATCATCACCCATGGTGACCAGTATAGTGCGTGCCACAGTCCATGAGATCACCCTTCACTGCCGCTGACTATCCACAGCTCTGGTCCTTAAACCAAAGGCTATTCCCATCCACATTGGCACACTTGTTGCTGTCCGAAGTGCCTTGCGAAACGAGATGAATAAGATTGTCTGCGTGGTAAGTCTGACCCTGGATCAAGATGGATGGATTACACTGACAGTACACCAGGTCAATGTTCTTTCAAGAAAGCCAGAACTTCTTTCCCAAGCAAACAGCTTCAATGTCGTCTTTAAAAATGATCTGGTCCGTCAAATCGTGGATGAAGCCATCTCAGCCTCTCCCGAGTCCAAGGTCATCCATGATACAACCGCGACTGGAACGCCCGAGAAATCAGAGAATACTCAATCTGCCCCAGAGGCTCCTAATTCATCATATAGAGGGTCGACACAGTCCACGGGGGATTTCCAAGAGATTGGACACTCGGACGCTGCGCAAACCCCAGCCGGCGAAGATGATGATAAACTTGCAACGCCAAAGCCTGCACAACCGCCCACCACAGTGGCCCAGCCGGGTGTTTCTGAAGGCTTGAAGATTGACTTGAGTACCTTGATTGCCCCAGAGGTGTGGGCGGAGCTTTTGCCTACGAGGACTGGTCCGGAGCCACTTGACCTGGAAGACACGGCTGCCACTGCAGCGGCCGCAACTCTGATCCCTGCACCACCTAAAGACGACGCTGTAACATTCCTCAGCGGCAGCAGCACCAGGGCCAATACGCTGAAGATCCTAGCAGCTGTGTGCGGCATTCAGGACGTCACGCAGACCCTGCAGGACCTGGTTAAGGATGATACTACGCTGACCATCGCGTACAATGAGATTGACAAGCTCGCGCAGAGTTCCGTATACGCTAATCTTCCACAGCCATTCTCCAAGACCTTGTCTTTTATCTACCAGTACGGCAACGGAGCCATGCGTGTCTGCTCGGCCTGGCACAACAAAGACGCAGCAGATTCTCTTCAGATCACTACCGAGTCACTGCATCCTGAGGTCAAGGCTCGTGCTTGGGCCAAGGACTCGTGGTCCCTTGTCACACTCGTCTACGGCGGCAAGGTCTTTAATGAAGAGGGGCACCTCAAGAATGTCGAGGACCAAGTTCGCAGGAGTTACAACGCAAGCGTGGATAACACTCGCTGTGCCACTCTAGATAATGGCACGATGGGTGACGACCCGTGGCCTAACTTTGTCAAGACGGGCATCATATTCTTTCGAAGCGCCGAGAACGGCTTAATTCGAGCCGCAGTTGCGGTAGAAGGTAAGCAATGCTTGCTCACCGACCAACCCCAGCTTGCCGAAGTCTACAAAGAGGTTACCAGAGAGGTGGAAACGATCAAGGAGGTGGAGGTCATCAAAGAGGTTCCGAAGAAACAGATCACCATGTGGGACGGTGTGAAGTCATCCCGTAAGCTTCCCACTCTTACAATATCTTCTATTGCTGACAGATCATCGAGGTTACTCATGCACATTCGAAGCCGACGGTAGTAGTCTATACCTCTCAGCCACCGCCGACTCCTTCGTCTCCTTTGACAATGGCATACACTTCAGATACCAGTTTGATGGCAACTTCGTTGCCTACGGGGCAAACGAAGAACCTCTCTGGAATGGTGGTGGCACTGGCATAAACCCTACTACCATGGGCAATACCCTCAGATTCCAGGAGGACGGTAACTTGGTTGCTTACAAACCTGATGGCCAAGCTCTCTGGAGTTCAAATACCTACGGCCAGCCTGGTGCAAGACTTGTACTATCGAATGCGACGCCGTTTGCTGAGATATTCGCAAGAAATGGCGCGATACTCTGGTCAGGACCGTAGGATGGTCTGGCATTCTGGTCAGGGTCTTTGATGGAATAGACATTTGGTTGCCTGAACAGCCATGACCTGTCCGCATAAATGCATTAAGTAGAACTGAGCAAGGGCAAGGGAAATCATCATTTCCTAGTAGTATAAGACTCTCCGGCAAACTCGCTATTCCACTGTACTCTTACAAATCTAGTACTGGCGTCGCCGCCTCTCACATAATGTTTCGGGGAATTTAGGCATCATAGCGCAGCAAAAACTGCCTGTTCTTAGCTAGTGAACAGAGGCTGAGATTCACTATCTACCTCTTATAACATCATGCTGCAGACCGCCGCCTCCATCTTCTCACTATTCGTATAGCATCTAGGTCCTATCCTCCCGTCTCTTACGGCTTGCTCTCTGGAAGCAAGAGTCGCAAATCGAGTAGGCATCTAGTTTTGTTTGCTGAATGCCATCCTTGCACCCACCAAGCTGTCCGTTCCCCTCGTTGACTGCCTTGGCACAGACTCTGTCTGAGAAATCGTTCTTGAGTATGAGGAAGCATTTGCGGCAAGCCGTTGTGGTCACAGTCTGTTGGCACATGATGATTCGATAAAAGTGTGTCTGGATATCTCGTTGATTGGGTATGGTCGCGAGTTTGCTGCTGGTATCTGTTCGTTTTCTTCGGGAGATCGAGGCTTGAAGAAGGAATTCTAAAAGCAAAAGGCATGGAGCTTGGATGGGCTACTTATGGTTCTTGAAATAACAGCAGTTGTAGCCTGCGGACTGATTCAGAGTTAGTTTGATGCGTCAGTAAAAGTCGACCGGGAATTGATTCATAGCCGGACGTCAAGTAGTAGTCACACATGAGCTTATTATGCAAGGGGATACTATTGCATAACGTCTCTCATTCATAGACACAATGGGTATTCAATCAAGTTCCACCAAACCCACAGTCACTGAGACCTTTTCCTGCTAAGCACTGCCGATTGACCATAGGCATGGTTCCATAGAAGCCAGCACGCGCTCACTAATTAACGGTGGGCCTGACCTGTTAGAATGCCAGGTTCGGATCAGATTCCTTGATCAGGCAATCACATCTCTACAATGGCCAATCGGAGAGAGGTGTACAGCATGTTCATCTACGAGTCGCTGCATCCAGTCGAAACAATGGACGTGGTAATAGAAGCCCTACGCCAGATATAGCGATCTGTCAAATCAAGTAAACCCACCGCAATGATGTAGTAGCCAATAGAAAAGGTATAGTCCCCGAGCCCTAATGTTCTCCACGCTTTCCCATTATCTATCAGCGCAGCCTCAGTCGGCTTTACCCACTGCGCAGCTGTCGGATTTGCCTTGCCGTCTTGATCAACTATAATACATCAGGCTTCATTCGTCATCACCTCGCAAATCTATGCTTCACCCCAGAGCTCCTGGCACTCGCTACCCGGCTTTGAAGCCTCTGAAAAGATAATCCTCAATAATCTACATGTATGCGGCTATGCCACTTTGGTCCAAATAATAGCCTTGCTATCCTGCTTGTGCCCACAACTTCATCGTTAACTTGAAAAGATAAGTCAAGCTGCAAAGGCCGATGACAGGCTTGACGATTATCACACCACTCGAACTTACTACTGTTACTTCCGAGTAGCAGACCGGTCTGTAATTGGAAATCCTCAAGGGCTACTTAAGCAATCTGTCTATTTTTGTGGCTGAAGTAGTCGCCACTGTTGTCTCTAGGACGTTCAATATCACCGTATCGCATACCATAAAGTATACTGTTGATATCACCAAGTCTGTTATCAAATGCGTTCAGTCGCCTACAATCGTGCGATACTCAGCCTCGAGATCCGAAACTTCCGGAAGCATACGCCATTACATGACACCTCCAGATGGAGAGGCAGTCACCTATTTGGTTAAGAATAAAAATAATAGAAAAGAAAAGGGCAATGTTGACCCTTTAATCCGAGAGATGTCACGGTTTCTATTCTTCTACTTGTGTCTTCTGGGATTCCAAACTGTCCTCATATTTAACAACTGCTTCACTTTGAATATATACTCAGCCACGAAATCACGCGGCCAGGTGACGTCATACCAAGTCGGTGAGGTTCAAAGTATCCATACTTACCTCGATAAACCCCTCCCTTGTCTTGAGACTTCTCCTTGTGCACAACTCGACAAGCTATATCACACATTCAACTCGAAGCCATGTCTTGGAAAGATCACTTGAAACGTTTGAAGAACGAATTCGACAACTTGGTTGCCGACCCAAAGGCTCAAGGCTCACAACACCATGTCTCACCTCAGCAGCCTATGGGCGGACAAGGCGCACAGCCCGATGTTTACTGGCAACCTCAGTTTCGTCCTGATGTTCCAGTCAGCATTGACTGGGATGCAAAGATCGGCAACGAGAATGGCTGGGGAAACCAGGAGTTGGAGCACTACACTGCCGATCATCAGAACGCTTTCCAGTACGTCTACCGCCGCCACGAGAAGTTACCAGACCAACTAACCACAGCTCGATAGCACCCAAGACGGCAAGCTTGTTCTCAGGGCCATAGCAAGCAACTCTTCTCATAGCCCCGAGCAGCGATACACCTCTGCTCGGCTGGTGAGCAGACAAACATTGACCCGAGATCAAGGAGTGCTCACTGCCGTCATTCTCTCGCCCTGTGCGAAGGGTATCTGGCCAGCCTTCTGGCTCCTCCCGCAGGAGCCATTTTCCTGGCCCACAGACGGCGAGATTGACATTGCCGAGACCTGGAATGGAGACCTTGAAAACAGGTCGTGCCTTCACTGGGGCCAGCACCATGAGCCGCAGAAGCATCGAGTCCTCGGGACCAAGATCCCCGACATGCAACGCCGACCTGTGCGGTATGACTTTGCCTGGATTCAGCCTGGTGGACAGGCCGGCCAGGGCAGGATGATCTGGTATATCGATGGCAGGCCCGTGATGAAGGGAGAAATTCCTGCCGGCACGCGACCGATGAGGGATATGACGATTCTGCTCAACGTAGCAATGGGCGGAAACGTCTGCGGTGGCAAGACTCCAGCAGAGGGTCATTACGATATGGTCGTTCATAGTATGTTCTTGGGTAGCGAGCCGGAACACGGTGGCTGGCATCGTTTCGACGCCGACTGGGGAAACTCCGCCACGCCTTTGGGGAATACCTATTGAGACCCTTGGTTGACATGATTCTCTGGGACACCTAAGGGTATGGTTACAATCTTTAATAGAAATGATCCGCCAGCGACTCAACTTGAATAAAGCAGGAAACTTGTAGCAGAATGCCAGCGAAAAATTACAAGGCAACGCAGCCATTCACTCAATCTATCACCAGTGACTTTGTATGCAGTTGAGTTTCTCAATAAACTTGATCCTATAGAGAGTTTAGCTTCATTAATGTGACATGGGCATCTACAGGTCTCCGGCTTCGGCTACTCCAGCCGGAATGATCTTCTTCGCAGGTCATGTAGGTCACAGCATCGGTCTTGACTGGTTGTTGGCCTGATAAGCGATAGTCCCCTCAACTAGCATACTAATATTAAAAATAGGATACCAATGATGGATGACGGGCTCATATAGATAGATAAGCCCCTTATCTCCGCATCTTTCAGGCTAAATGACTTCCGCACCTCCAAAGCTTTGACTTTCGCCTTCCCCGCAATAATTTGCGGGGAGTTGGGGAAGTGATTGGAGATGCCATGCCGTTTGCAGAAAGAACATGCGACAAGTGCCGGGGCAAGCTACTTGGATGGGATTAGGTCGTCGAGCATTGGTTGTCTAACTTGTCTTGGATCAAGGGAGACAGGCATAGAGGACGTTGGAACTCTTGATTAAACCCTGAGCCCCTCGGCCTCGTTTCGATTCGATTCATCTGTGAACCATCAAGGGACAAGGCAATCATCGACGAGGAAATGGCCGAAAGCACACGCTCCAGAGTGGACAGCACCACGAAACATCACGACGGCCGTGGCCCTGATCTCAAGTCTATCTCCAACCAACAAGTCCCTATCAATGCGTCTGGTCATGTCCAGGAACTTCGACAGAACTTCAACCTCCTCTCCCTCGCTGGCGTTGGTCTCGTTATTGGCAACGTCTGGCCCGCGATTGGAGGTTCCATCCTCGTTGCCATCTTCAACGGCGGTCCCCCGGGCGTCCTTTACGAGTTCCTGGTCGTATCCATCTTCTACTGGACCGTCTTCGCCAGTATCGCCGAGCTCGCCAGCGCTATCCCTTCGTCGGCTGGAGTCTATCACTGGGCATCTGTGACTCCTGGCCGACGATGGGGCCGGATTATCGGCTTCTTCGCGGGCTGGTGGAACTATTTGGCCTGGGTTCTCGGGTGCGCAAGCATGTCTTCGATTCTTTCTAATACTCTGGTCCAAATGTATGCCCTCAACCATGTTGGCTTCATCGCTAAGCCGTGGCACGTATTCGTTACATACGTCATCACCACATGGATTGCCTGCATCTCCGTGTGCCTCGCCAACAGTGCCATGCCCAACTTGAATAAGTTCGGTGTATTTATCATCTTGGCTGGCTTCATCATCACTGTTGTCATCGTCACAGCCATGCCTGGACGAGGTGGACGCCCGCCCCATGCGAGTTCCACGTTTGTTTGGACCAAGTGGACTGCTGATATTGGATATCCTGACGGCTTTGTCTTTGTTACTGGCATGCTCAACGGGGCATATAGTATTGGAGCCGTGGATGCGACAACACACTTAGCCGAAGAAATTACAGACCCCCAACGAAAAGTGCCCCTCGCTCTTCTTTTCCAGGTGATAACTGGCTTTGTTACGGGACTTTGCTATCTCATCGCCATCATGTACGCCATCAACGACTATGACGCTCTCTTCAAATCGGCATACCCTATTGCCGAGATCTATCGTCAGGGTACTGGATCCGCTGCGGGTGCCACGGGATTACTATCGCTGGTCATGATTTGCATCTCTCTTACAGTTGTAGGACTCTACATTACCTGTGGCCGAACGCTCTGGGCCCTCGCACGAGACGGTGCAACACCCTTTCCAGCAACGTTCGGACGCGTTCATAAGCGCCTGGATATGCCCCTCTGGTCCACCCTCGCTACGGCTGTGTTGGTCACGGTGCTGGGTGCTATCTACGTTGGCAACACAACGGCTTTCAACACGTTTATCAACAGCTTCATCCTCTTCTCGACTAGCTCATACCTAGCTTGTATTCTACCAAACCTTCTGACTGGGCGCAAAAACATTACATATGGACCCTTCAAGATGCGTGGATCACTAGGTTTCGTCATCAACGGCATTGCATGTGCCTATATGCTCATCTGGAACGTGATTTATTGCTTCCCAGCTGCTTTGCCTACTACTGCACAGAGCATGAACTATACTTGCGTCATCTGGGGTGGCTTCACGTTCTTGGTTGGTCTTTGGTGGTTTGGAAGTGCTAGGAAAGGTTATCAGGGACCGACAACGACGGGGATTGTTGTGCCGGGGATGGCCATTGATCGAGCTTAATCTCTCATGCTATGCGAGGTTTGTTTCGATAGCCCGTCAACAGCGTCACTATCATCCGATATATCAGGGTCAAAAGCACCTTGGATGTGGGGAGAAAGATGCGGGGGTTGGGATATCAGGCGTGACATGGGACGTTGTGTCTGCATTGCAGGCGCTTAAACTTGGCTGTGTACTTGAGAAGTGGCACGATCCCCGTAGTCTGTTAATCATAGCATCTGAATTATTGTTCAATTTCCCGGTTTTTACTTGTTGGTTCAGTTACGTCCTATTTTCATGGACGTCCTTCAACTGTGAAGTTGATCTGTATTTCGCTGGCTGTTGGCAAGTGGAAGCTGTTTATGCCGCCATCACTTAACTAGCACTCCACAGTGCCTTGCTGTCAACTCATAGGACTTTGTCAAATGATCTTCTCAAAGTCCCTTCAATTAGTCATCTACTATGGGTAACAGGAAACCCGTTCCGAAGAATGAGCCTGGGCTACGCGAGGACACCGAGGCTTAACAGGTCCAACGCATCTGAGGGGACCACGTCAGGGGACACTCTGGGGCAATCCTGGTGCCTGCCGAGATTATAGCACGCAGAAATACTCTGTATCTTTTGGGAACCATGCATGGACTTGTTCCATTTTTCTAGGCTTTTACCTAATAAGATCACCCGTGCTGAACTGCGCTCTGAGGGATTTGTGAATGCGTCCTTTTCACTTCTACGTGGAATGACATTTGCGATAATGGTTAACTTGGAGGAATAGATGTATTTGAGACGTGCTAGTATGGTTTTACAGATTCGTGGCTCTTTCATTCACGAACCAGGAAACCCCCCGCTTGTTGCTGTTTTTAGCCATCCAGTGATTCCCACAGAACAAAAACGGATACATATTGCTTTCTCAATGAAGGCGGCACAGGCAGTAACATGCTCGTGGCAATTCCGTGTATCAATCAGAAACATGAAGATGTTGTTTACGAAAAAGCAAAGATAAAGGAGCCACTTCAAGCTGTCTGCCGGCCTCTCATATCACTCACTGGACCACAAGATTCCCTCAAACACGCTTCTACTTACCCTGCACTTGCGCTCTCGAGGAGAAAAGCTTTCAGCTGATTGATGAGAAAACTGGAGAAGCTAGCTGCGAGGATTGTTGCAAAAATGACAAGCCAAGGTTGGTGAGAAGGGGTGGCTACGTTCCCTGTCGTGCGTGAATAGGTATATAGATTCGCTGGCACGAGGCTCGTTGGCGGCAGGCCTCGTGAGTAGCCAGATGAGTCAGTCTCATCGTTTTCAAGCTCAATTGAGGCTGAGTCGGCTTATTTTTGTAAATCTGTGAATGCGGTTTTGAGGAAAAGCCCTTCGACTTCCCCCACAGACTCGTTTCTTGCCCCAACGTCTGGCCTCCAACATCTCCCCATCCCATCCTTAGGGGACGAGTCGCGCCGGGCCAGAGACATTTTAAGCCTGCGTGCAACAGAGCGAGCGAATCGGAAAACCCCACATAACGTTAGGTTGCAGCCCGACCCGAAATCACGCCTAAACCTGGCCTCAAAACAAGATGGACCCTTGTTGCCCAAACGCCGATCTTGACTGGATGCCCTGAATTTAACGATTGGGCACGCTCGTACCTGGTGAGCGGCTCCTCCGTGGATACCAGACGATGGACACTGACGCTTCGTTGCGGCCTTGTTTTCAGCACAGGTTGACAGCAAAGACCAGGGATCCATTGCCCTGCAGGCCTGCCCACTGCCCGTCTCTGGTGGGGTCTTCCCAAGCAACCAGGCCTTTCCACATGGTCGTGTTGCCACTCGGCCTCCATTGCAATCTACGTCTGGCACGGTAACCTGCAGTCAGAGCCATCGTGTCAGCTCCAGTCGCCCCGCTGACCCCGGAATACCCTCATGTTGTGTCCAATAGAGACCCCGCGGAATGTCGGGATGATCTGGACAAGGTCTTGACTAGGGCCTCACCCTCACTCTCACCCTCACTCTCACCCTCATCCTCGCCCTTCCCGCTCTGCAGGGAGGACTAGGTACTGCCTTAGCGAGGATTGCCTCACGCGTCATGTCACTGCCAGAGCCTTTCTCTTGACGCCATATCAGATGGTTGGTCCACCTGTCACCGTGCTGGCCCTTGCTGAGCCGCCCAGACGTGCCCAATGTGGTTGGGCAGTGGATCTCGGACCGCCGTTGGGACCACTCGCAGGGTCACAACTCTTGAATTGGGCTCCTCGGGCTCTGTTCCGGCAGTCCTAGTCCCTGTCAAAGTGTCTGTTACAAGACTACGTCGATTTCTACCAAAATGGGTCGTTGGAATTCTGGGAGACTTTTCCCTTTCGATACAGACCAGCACACAATATGCAACCGGACAATTTAGTTTTTGAACCCGATTACTTACATCCTTGAATGTAGTTTACCCAAAGGTCACCACCCGCCGATCATCCCTATCCATCACCCTTCAAACCCCCGCCGCCCACGACCACACGAGATACTCACCTTTCACACACTTTCTCGGCACCTGGAAACATGAAGAAATCAACGAAACAAGCGAAGCAGACGCCGGCGCGCAGGCCGTTTGACCCTCTGGCGACATACGAGCAGCAACGTCAGCAGGAGAGCAACATGGCACTCACAATTCGGGGCTACCCGCCCAAGAACAAGTCAGACTCGCGGCACACCTCTTCCGACGAAAGTCAAAGGAACACCAGCAACAACACCAACACCAGCTCTTCTCTTGCTCGAACAAGATCACACTCACGACCACCGCCACGTCGGCCAGACACCGATGGACTCTCAACCGTGTCAGAAATGTCCACCCCTTCAGTCGCTCCCATAGTAGGACCTGATGTCTCCTCCGTCGTCTCCAACTCCACCGTCACCACCACCGCCACAACTTCAACCGCCCAGAGCAACAATCGAAGACCGCAGAAGCAAAAGGAGGAGCCACAGAGAGCCTTCATGTTCCAGCCCCCCCAACTTCGCTTCCGATCCAGCCACGACGCCAACACAAGGCAAATGTCACCAGAGCCTTCACCCAGACACAGCCCTTACATGTCAGATGACAATGCCTATGATGATTCCGCCTCGGAGTTTGGCTGGGGAAGCTCATCAAACCTCTCTGTCACGACAAAAGCCACCACTGTTGTTGACGATAGCGATGACAGCTGTGCTAAGACGCCAACACGGGCTCGGTCTATGGCGCGACGACAGAGCGTGAGCACATCGCAGCAGACTCGACAAACAGAACGCCAGACAGAGCGTCAAGTGGAGCGACGAACTGAGCGCCAAGTAGAGTTTGAGACAGATCGCCAGGTGGAGCGGCAGACTGAGCGGCAGACTGGGCGACAGCTGGAGCGACAGACCGAACGTCCCAAGGAGCGTTCACGCAGTCGAGGTCGAACCTTTCACATCCACATTGAGCCTACCGCTCAACAGCCTGCTAGCAACCAGCAGCAGCAGTCTACGAACACTCAGCAGCCTGCAAACAGCCAGCAGTCGGCCATGGTTCATTCGTCTATGACCCAACAGCAATCTTCTATGACCCAGCAGTCGACAATCACTCAACAGCCGATGGTTCATCAGCCTATCATGATCCAGCAGCCTATGATAACTCACCAGCAGCCTGCTGTTGCTCCTCAACCCATGATCGCACAACCCATGATGTCTCAGCCGATGATGGCCGCGCAGCCCATGTATGCTCCTCCACATCATATGAGCCACCCTATGAACCAGCCTATGATGCACCAACATCAACAGCCGATTATGCAGCATCAACCCATGGTTCAACAGCAACTGCCTGCTCCTCAGCAACAACAACAACAACAACAACAACAACAACCAATCCCTCAGGAGCGGCAGATAACCCAGCCAGAGCGTCCGCCTTCCCGGCCTCGGGCCCGCTCACGACACGATGTTGAAGCAACTATGAAGGCTGAAATCGATAATCTCAAGAACGAGCTGAAGAGCCTCCGAAGCAAGCAAAAAGAAACTACTAAGGACCTTGATGATGCTCGATACCGGCTTTCAACCATGCAGACCGACAAAGAGGAGCTTCGGCAAGAGAGAAATAAGGCTCAGGCGACCAGGGACAAGCTCACTGGTGAGCTTGAGGAACAGACACGACTTTTGGAGAAGACGAGAACCCGACTTGATGAGCAACGCCGGACTCTGGAGAGATTCGAGAAGGACCGAGATGCTTCCATTGACAACGTCAAGAAGGACCGCGACCAGGTCCTCGACAGATTCAAGCGTGAGCGCGACCAGGCGATCGAGGTTGTCGACAAGTTCAAGAAGGAACGCGACCAAGCTGTAGAGCAAGCCAAGAAGGAGCTCGACTCTTCGATTCAACAGTCAAAGAAGGATCGTGATCTGGAGTTGCAAAGGCTCCAGAAAGAGCGCGACGAGATAATTCAGCGAATCCAAAGGGAGCGAGACAACGTTGTGGACAGGCTCCAGAAGGATCGTGACCAAGCGGCCGAAAAAGCCAAGAAGGATCTCGACATCGCCATCTCAAAGTCCAAGAAAGAGCGTGATCAAGCCCTTGCGAAGCTTCAAAAGGATCGCGACCAAGCGATTGACAAGGTCAGAAGGGACCGAGACCAAGCTATCGACAAGGCCAAGAAGGAGCGTGATCAGATCGTGGGAAGACTCACAAAAGAACGTGATGAGCTCTTGGAAACTGAACGTAACTTTGGCAACAAGGTCAAGGAGCTGGAGGACCATCTCTCCAAGCATCGGGAGTTCAAGGCTACTCTCGAGAAGAACTACGAGGACCTCAAGAAACAGAGCCAACAGACATCCCAGTCCAACAACAAGTACGAAGCCAAGTCCATCAACCTGGAGAGAGAGCTTGAGGATGTCAGGATCATCAGAAAGTCTCAGGAGACGGCATATGTGGCACGCATCGCTGGCATGGAGATCTCCCAGGAGTCTATGCAGTTCCGCGTCAACGGGATGGAAAAGGACCTTCTGGAGAGAGCCAAGGAGCTCGGTGAGCTTACGGTCGAGCGCGACCGCTTCAAGACCGACAGTGAGACCAACAAGAAGCAGGTGGACTCCCTCGCCAAGGACAAGACTGGCCTTGAGGAGGACAAAAAGAGCTTGCAGAAGCGACTCGATGATCTTGCGAGCGTCAGGTCGAAGCTGGAGGAGCAGCTGGGCGGACTTGAGGGCGACAAGAAGAAGCTCGAAGAGCAAGTCACGGTACTCGAGGCGTCCATCCAGGATCTGAAGAAGGAGAAGGACGATTGGATCAAGGATACCGAGACCAAAGACGCCCGGATTGCCGGACTTGACACGGAGAACGGAGAACTCAAGTCTCAGATCGAGTCCATCACTAAGGAGAAAGATTCGGTCACCAAGCAGGTCGAAGACATTGACGGAAAGAGAAAGAAACTCAAGAAGCGATACGAGCAGCTGAGTGGGGAGAACAAGGGCCTCCGGAACCAAGTCCAAGGGCTGCTTAACGACCAGGACGATCATTCTTCCCAGGTGTTGCGGCTGTCTGTCGAGTGCAAGAGCTTGCGATCAGAAAACTCGTCTCTTCGATCACTGTCAGATGCCGGCAGCGTTGTTTCAAGCTCCATGTCGACCGTTTCTAGCTCAGTCAGCGCCGTCACCGACGACGACGCCACGAGTGTTGCTTCCGATGCTACCGAGAAGCCGGATCCTGCGAGTGTTCCCCAACCTGCTTCAGTTGAGGACTTAATAATAGTAGAGGAGGAAGCAACGCCTGAGGCTGAACCTGAGGCAAAGGCCGAGACTGAAGCTCCAGCTGAAGAGAAGGTCGAGGAGAAGCCCGCCGAGCCAGCCCCCGAGACGCAGGAAGACAAGAGCCCTTCTCTGGTTGTTGAACAGCTACAGGGGGAGAATGCTGAACTCAAGGAGAAAGTGGCGACCGTGGATACTCTTACAACTGAGCGCGACGAGATTGCCGGGAAACTCACGACGGCCGAAGAGAACGCTGCCAAGCTTCAGACAAAGGCCGACACTGTCGACACGGTGATCACAGAGCGCGATGATCTCACTATCAAGCTGAAAGCCACCCAGGAAAACGCCGGAAAACTGCAACTCAGCGTTGATTCTGTTACGGCAGAGCGTGACGAGATCTCCAAGAAGCTCGCAACTGTCGAGGAAGAGGCTTCCAAACTGCAGGAAAAGGCCGCGAGCGTTGACGCTGTCACTGCCGAGCGAGACGATCTGAAGGGAAAGCTCACGGCGGCTGAAGAGAACGCGGCAAAGCTCCAGGAGAAGGTGGCGAGTGTTGATGCCCTCACGACCGAGCGCGACGAACTTGCTAAGAAGCTCGAGACTGCCGAGCGAGAGACTGTGATCCTCAACCACCTCCGCACCGAGAACAACACCCTCATGGGGCAGCTGGAGGAGGCCAAGAAGGCGCAGCAAGCAGCTAGCGCCGAGGTCACGTCGCTGGAGGCCCAAGTCGCTGCTCTGGTTGCCCAGCTGGGAACTGCAGTGCCTGCCTCGATGCCAGCTCGGACCAAGAGCGGACGGAAGCCCATCAAGGATCCCAAGCGAAGAGAGGAGATGGTGATTGTGCGTGATCCTCGTGATCGCGGAGGCGCAATGTAAGTCTGCACCCCTAAGCTTTCCATAGTGGTTCTTGGAACTAACGTCTTCCAGTCATGTTGTGCGACGGCGCAATCTTATGTCTTCGACGACGAGGTCTCCGTCCCAGTCTGAAGGATCTGCTGACGCTTGAATGATCCTGTATTACTTCACCAACATGTGATGACTTTGTATGACAACATATCTTGTTTCCTTTGTGTTTCTTTTGTATTTTCTTTATCATAGTAGCAAGCGATGGGTTCTGTATGTAGAGGCATAAACTAAAGACGAGCGATGCAATATCTGTATGAGGGGTAGGGTTTTGGAACGGGATGCATTCATGGAATGGGAGAATTATGGGAGTGTTTCATATGTATTGGAATAATAGGATGGCTGAATCATCATTGGTATGGTGGAGAAATAAACATGCAAATTGGAGGAGAGTCGCAGCAGTTCTCTATGGCCCGTCAAGTTATGCAAAAGGGCCTTCTTTTCAAGTGACTCTGCCCAGTACATCGCCTCTTTACCTTGGAGCCATAATCCTACTTAGCCATACGTCACACTTCATCTCACTACACAGTGGCTTCTCCTAGAGCCTTGAACTTCGCCATGTTGGTGTGCAACTCTTCATCCTCCGGGTATTGATACTTAACGAGCGGACCATACTCGCCCCTCGTCTTCCACTCCCACGCCTTCAAACATGCCGGCCCACAGTACCTGTCCAACGAGGGGTAGAACTTTGCTCCCTTGCCCTTCAGGATCTCGCACTTCTCCTTCATATCCCTCGCCAGCAGTACTCTCGCGGCATCATATGGTACAAGATCACGGTCCTCGCTATACCAGTCCCCTGGCGTATCGAACTCGGCGACCCAAAGACCACCGTCCGGCTCCCAGCCAACACTGACCCATTGCCTTTCCATCATGGTAGACTCTGGCTCCTCTGGTCTGGTGTAATCGTGACGAATGTCGTATTCATCGTCATCACCATCCATGCCACTGATAAAACTGGCGCGGTGCTGGTTGTCAAACCACTTTGCGCCAAGGAGCAGAAGACGCCGGCATAACTTGTCCTCGGCGTACTGATCGGGGTCTCGGCGGCGTGGAGGGTTGGTGTTGTCCAGCCCCAAGAACTCCAAGTCGACAGCCGAAACGCGCTTGAGAACAATCTTGCCGCCACGCGACGGCCACCCAAAAACGGCGATGGTATTACCGAGGAAGACGGTACGATCTTTTGGAGGGGACGGGAGGGAAATGGGGCGGTCCACACACGTAGGTCTGCCTTGGTAGAGGGTACGATGGGTTCCGCCCCGTAAGAGCATATTGAACCGCCCACCAGATGTTTTCCACGGCATCTGTGAACATGTTGGCTCAGCCAGGGGCACAGGCACCAGGTAAGCAGAGAGTTGAGTGAGGATGACTGCCAGAAGGTGAGAGATAGACAGACGGAGCTGGGTATCTATCTCATGGGTGGGGTCCTCGCCGCCCCGTAAGCATCATGCAGTTAGCGTAGTACCGTATGATAATCGAGCTCTTAGTAGACGCTTCCCGTACCAAGTTGATAGACGGATACTTCGTGCCCCTACAACTATGTGTGTGACTGGAAGTATCTCTGCTATGATATAAAGCGATTGGTTAAGCCTCACATGCTTTAGAAGCTGCTACGTCAGGTGCTTAAAGGACACATCACAATGTGATGACCAGTACAAAAGGTAAAGGGTAGGATTCATGGAGGAAATGCCCATCCAAGCTGTTACTACTGCGCTGTGTAACCACCATCCACCGGCAGACAAACTCCAGTGATCCATCTCGCCTCTTGACTTGCAAGGAAGATGGCAGCGCCTACAATGTCTTCTGGTACACCAGTTCCGTGCAGTGGATGACGAGACCGGATTTCCTCCGGGTCGGAATGTTTGATGGTATCCGTAAAGATGGCCGTCTCCGTGTCTGCGTAATGTGTAAGATAAGCTGACGATCTGATAGCGGGTGGAGTTGAGTAAGGCTCACATCCTGGACAGATAGCATTGCAGTGAATATCATCCTTTGCATAGTCTAGAGCAACCTGTCGGGTCAAGTTGGAAACGGCTCCCTTGGAGGCCGAGTACGACGCTATCGAGTGAGCATATTTCTGCGTGGGTTCGGATGTGGATTCTTACGGATATTGTTACCCGCTACTATACCAAAAATCGAAGATAGGTTGATGATCCAACCTCTGTCACCAGACTCGAGCTTCTCTTGCTGCAGCATCTGCGCGATTACATATTTGCAGTTCAAGAAGATTGACTTGACATTGACGGCCATAGTCAAGTCCCAATATTCTTCTGGAGTTTCGTGAATCCTCAAAGGCTTTCTTCTGGCCTCTATTGATACTCCGGCACTGTTGACTAACCTGTGCAGAGTCGAGATCAGCTCACGAAAGCGTCAGGCTGGAGAAGACGCCTTTCATTGATCGCTTACACATCGATGCGGCCAAACTCAGCTACACTCTTGGACACGAGAGCCTCAACTGCAGGAGCTTTGCTCACATCTGTCTGAACAAAGATGGCCTTCCCACCCTTCGACCTGATGAGCTCATCGGTACTGATCGAGCCTTCGCCGTTGACGTCGATGCGTGCATGCTGCTGCAGATCTGCACAGACGATAACGGCCCCTTCGCGAGAATAGCCAAGAGCAATTGATCGACCCAGACCAGAGGAGGAGCCGGTGACGATGCAGACCTTGCCCGACAGTCTTGATACGGATGACATTTTCCTTTGCTTTTGGCGTATAGTCACTTGGAGGTCGTGATGTTGTCCGGTTGATAATGGGGAGCCTTCCGAAAGACCCGAACCGAATTTATAGAGTTCCGAGGATCATCGATACGTAGTTATAATTTCACATCTGTTGCCATTAGCTAAGTCGGCTACCATGCTGGTCACCGTGCAGTGTTCCCCCTCTCTGGCCCACGCAGCGATCGGCAACGTTAATGCACCCAAAGAAGGTAACAAGGCGAGGTGGCGTCCTCGACGGATGAAGACGATGTCTCAGAGTCACAGCACGTAACAGCGCGACTGCGTCTGTGCCGTTGCCATGACAGTCGTGGATAACACGTTTAATCAGGTGCTGCATATGCATTGTTATTTGTTGCCACAGTCCAACCGCTCAAAGAACACGTCATTTGGCCAGTAGCCTGTTTTTATCATATTTCTATTTTCTCCCCTCTTTTCTCTCAGTCATATCTGCCCCTTCATCCCTTTGGCCACTCGTCAACAAGCTTGGCAGTGTGAAAACTAGTAGTCCAGCCGAGATCTCGCTGTATACCAGCCAGCAATCTCAAGACCGCGTCTTGCTCGTAACCCTCGTAAAACACCTGTCCCGCAACAAAGAGAGCCTGCACGGAATTAATCCTCACAGCATCCGTCGGGTGAGCCAAACTGATCCCGCATATCTCTCGGGCGTGGTGGTGTACATCAGCTTGGATCTGTCTATACGACTTCAGCCGGGCTGACACCGTGGAACGAATAGCTGTTGACTCTTGTGGCTGGTTGACCAGTAACAGAATGGCTGCCATGTGGTAGTTTTGCATCGTGGCAGCGCAGATCGGTAGGTTATACCAGATTTCCTTAAAATTGCTAAAGCATGACCCAGTAATACCAGCGTTACCCGAATATGCTATCCTTGCGGTTGGTGTGAAGGTTGGAGGGAGACTGTCGTACCACCTCTGTAACTCTGTGATCAAAAACTTCCAGCGCTCAAGGAGACGCTCCTGAGTCACTCCGATCGTAGGGCGCTGGCCGAAAGGTAGTGCATAATCCGTAGGATTGATGGCATCGCCAGAGGTGAGATGATTCGAGATCTTACCCAGCAGCCAAGTCAACTCGTTACTCTTAGTGTCCTCTTCGAGGTCGGCCGAAGTACGGATGTCTGCTGAGTCCGGAGGGCTAAACGGCATCAGGGAGCCATCCTCACTGGTAGCGAGGCCGGCATTCTGCCAAAGTCGCATATCTCTCAAGTCAAGCCGGGTTTGTGTCTCGCTGATAACTATGCGCGGCAGTGTTAATACCTCGGTTCACCGCGTGGAGAGAAGGAGAGCTGACATGCACACAGCAAGTCTTGCCGTGCTAGACTCCAGAAGATAGGGCCCTGGATTGCGGTTCGAGGTATCACTACGGGAGACGAAGGAGCCGTAATAGTATCTGCCGTAGGGTTAAAAAGTGGTAAAGCACCGAGATGTGCGCGCCAGGCCGTGCCAGGGGCATCCATCAGTTCGTAGATGCAAAGTATTGCGACGGCAGCAAGCATGTCTTCTTTCTCAGTTAGGTCACTTTCGTATGCCCGCAGATCTACCGCTTTCTTGAGATGGTTAATAGCTTCATCATAATGTTTCGCAGACTGATAGTGCCAGTCAATGGGGTAATAAAGGGCTGGCCACTCGTGATTGTTCTGGCTTTGGGTTATTTCGTCAGAACTGAGCCGAGCACAGCGTAGACGATAGAGATGTTTGGCAGAAATAGCGCACACAGCTGACTTCAACAAGATCTTGGTAGCTGCTTTCACAGGGACCTTGCCTGAAAAGTAAGATCCAGTGTCGAAAATATCCATCCTGATATCTTATGAGGAGGAAGTAGTGAAAGGAAAAGGGGAAATGGCTTACCAGTGCCCCGGGCCTTTCGTAAAGTGCCTCATCAAGTGCAAAGTCATTACATTTGTCTCGATTCCGTGAGCCTCTACATCGTACGAGTTTTGAGGCACGAGATAGGCATCATGAGGCTCTTCGCTTGCGGTGAGAAGTCTTGGTCCCCGATGTGATTCAGTTGATGACTTAGGAAGAAGGCTTCGTGAAAGAGGTCTTGGTTCATCTGTAAAAGGTTCAGTGTGGGAAGAGGGAGTATTTGGGCCTTCAGAATATAGTGCGTATGGATCTTCGACCTGGATAAATTGAACTACCAGTACGGGTTGATTAGCACTCAGTAGAACAGATACGGGTTAGAAACATACGCTCATCTGGCACTTGGACCCATATATGATCATCTTCGAAAGGGTCTTGATCGGAGCTTCTATGCTTGGTCTTCCTCTTTCTCTTCTTGGCGGGAGATATTGGACTTTGATAATTTCTGAAAACCGATCTCTCCGAGTAGCCACATTCTCGAGCACTCTTGGCGCATTGCCCACAAACGGGTTTCACTTCATCACACTTCAGTTTCCTTTTCCGGCATATTTGGCTATCCAGGGTCAGCTTTCGGGGTATTTGTGCCGGGGCGAGAAACGCGCACCAGCCGGAGAATGAGCGCATCGTCTTTTAGGAGGATGTGAATGAACAAGGGCCATTCCACCGCCGATGCCGAGATAGTGGAAATAATGAAAGGCCACAAAAGGCCAATATTGGCAGAGTTTTCATCTGACGTAGAATCAGGGTCAGGCAGTTAGACTCTGACTGGGCATGAGTACAAGGTAACGTTAAGAAGCGAAACCAAGTGAGAGCTTAGAAGCCAAGATCTGCGTCTAAACCCGGGATTCTTAAAGAGGATATCAAGCCGAGTGCGGGGTCGTGCTCGGCAAACGAATGCAGATAAGCGAGGCTTGATGCCGAGTCTTGTCACCGCTGCCATCAGGGATTATAAGAGCTGTGTACCATCTTGTCTGTTCTGGTAAGCCGTGGTCAAGGATATGAAGCATTATTGATGAGCCTGCCTCTATTATTTCCATCACATTGCCATTCTTGAACATGTCAACACCATCAACCCCTGCTTTTTCCGTCTCTGGCAAAACCGCCATTATTACAGGTGCCGGTTCTGGTAAGGGTTTACCCGTGCAGGTCCTGACCGTCATCTTACTGATACATCCGTTTTCAGGTATCAACTTCTCGTTCGCCGAGATCCTCCTATCACAAAACTGCAATGTTGTGTTGGCAGACCTCTCCTTGAGGCCGGAAGCAAAAGCTCTGGTGGCCAAGTACGAAAAGAAGGGGTCGTCCCCTCGGGCAGTCTTTGTTGAAACAGACGTCACTTCTTGGCCAGCTCTCACCTGCATGTTTGAAGTTACTTTGCGCGAGTTTGGTGACTTTGATATTGTTTGCCCTGGAGCAGGCGTCTACGAGCCAAACTGGTCCAACTTTTGGCACCCTCCAGGATCACCTGAGAGCAAAGATGATGTTGATGGTGGACACTATGCGTTGTTGGACATCAATCTCGCTCATCCCATCCGAGTCACGCAGTTGGCGATATCTCACTGGCTACATCCTCGGATCCCACCCAACTCGGTGTTCCCTACCCCCACGAAAGCCTCAGTGGGGAACCCGAAGCGGATAATCCATATTTCCTCCATAGCAGGCCAGATCCCGGTGTTCAGAGCTCCAATCTACGGCGTGACCAAGTTTGGCATCAACGGCCTCGTGCGGTGCCTCGCCAATCTTGATTCAGTCGGCATTCGGGTGAATGCTGTTGCTCCAGGCGTCGTCCGCACACCTCTTTGGACGGAACATCCAGAGAAGCTGAAATTTGTTGATGAGACGCAAGATAGCTGGGTCACTCCGCAGGAGGTCGCTCAGGCAATGCTCAGCTGTGTGGTGGACGGCGAACATGTTGGGGGGACAGTTCTTGAAGTCGGGAAGGACAACACGCGGCAGGTAAAGGTCTTTGACGACCCGGGCCCGGATTTGAAAGACCCCAAGAAGGGATTCACTACCAGCAATTCCGCGGAGGGCGATCAAAATGTTTGGGGCTGGCTCAGAAGCAGGTCGATCTGGGGTTCACGCTTGTAGACAGAAGTGATGAGGATACTGCGTGCCGCATGAGTCAACATAGAGATTCGTGTGTGTAGTCTTAGTACAAGGTTCCTCATAAGATGTGTCGACTTGCTTCTTGATGTGCAGCCTTCTTTGCGACTTGCAGGAATAGTTCATGTGTCGGATTTTTTATGTTCATCAACCTCTCACGCGCTCGTGAGAGATCAAGAACCTAAGAATTGTCTGCTAATATTATCATGACTCTTTGGCTGTTGTGACTACTATCATAAGGCTTCAACTATTTGTAAAGATTTGTCACAACTAACAGGCTCGGCATTGTGGCAGATATCATAAATGACATGTAACTCTGGAATATGAGCAACAGCAATGCATACGCGGATTACCAACATAGGCAATAACCCAGAGTCAAATGACCTCCACACTCCATGCATGAGTTGTCATGGTCGACTTTGACTCAGCATCATTTCCCCTCTCAGTGTCCGTACGCCACCTGAACATGATTACACCGAGTTGCAGCTGTAGCCCCACGCATTAATAGGCGGGCCTCACCCGCGCCAATTACTCGCAGGTGGACGCAGTTCCTTCGTTGTCAGATGGGCCGAAGCTGGAAAGAATCGTCTCTTCGGCTTGATTGCCTGCGACCTTGAAGTGCTGGGTGGCGCTGGCACCCATCCCTCGCCTTGTGCCCCGTTTTGGGCCTCCAAACAAGTCGTCAACGTAAGAACAGCATCGGAGCGGGTTTTAGACGTAAACGGGCGTCAAAACTAGACCTGAGATAAGACAATGGCTTGATGAAGAAGGGTGTATAAAGGACTCCAGACTTGACCTGTCTTGACATGAAGATCATATTTTCGGTGCTCAATTCTGCAATCTCCCTCCACAGCCCAAACCCTTCCTAAAGCTTCTCTCTAGTTAATCACCGCCATGGAGCAACCAGATGTTCTCATAATTGGCGCCGGCATGTCCGGAATAGGCCTTGCTGTTCAGATTATACGCAATTTCGGCACGCGCAACTTTGAGATCATTGATAAGGGCGATGAAATTGGCGGGACCTGGTGGGTGAATTCATACCCGGGCTGTGGGTGCGATGTGAGTGACACAACCACAACAACAACGTGTATCGGACGTATCAATAACCATACTTACTCAAGGTACCGTCTCATTTCTTCTCTTACTCGTTTGCTCTCAACCCCGATTGGTCGCAGGCATACGCAATGCAACCAGAAATTCACTCCTACTTCAAGGCCGTGGCTGGTCAGTACGAGATTGAGAAGAATGTGAGGTTCAACGCTGTTGTTGAGTCCGCTTGCTGGGAAGAAGCTTCCGGCACATGGTCAGTGACGATTCGAGACACCAAGACATCTGAGGTGATCAACCGACAGTCGAAGATTCTCATCTCGGCGGTGGGTGCTCTCTCGATTCCAAAGCTTTGTACGATCCCTGGTGCGTCGGACTTTAAAGGTGCCATGTTCCACACGGCTCAATGGGACCATTCGTTTGATTGGAAAGACAAGGAGGTGGTTATGATAGGTAGGCCTTGGTGGAATACTCCTTCCGACGGACTTTGGGCTTACAGAGTCATAGGTAATGGCTGCAGCGCAACCCAAGTACTTCCGATGATAAGTGCTGGGAATGGAGCTGTGAAAAAGGCCACTCAGTTCGCGAGACAGTCACATTGGCTTGCAGAGCGTCCAAACCCGGCATACTCAGCATTCTTCAAGTGGGTAATGAGATGGGTTCCCCTGTCAATGCGGCTCTACCGGGCCGGGCTATACTGGCAGAATGAACGAAACTTCGAAGGCTTTAGAATTGCAGAAGGGGCCAAGACGAGAAACCAGTGGGAGAAAGAGGCCACTGAATATATCCGCAAGACAGCACCCACCGAGTATCTCGAGTTCCTCATACCCAAGACCGAGGTTGGGTGCAAACGCAGGGTCAACGACACAGACTATCTCGCCTGTCTGCATCGCGATAATGTCGAGTTGGTTTATGACGACCCTATCCAGAAGATCGAAGCAACGGGTGTGCGCACAGCATCGGGAAGATTAGTCAATGCCAATGCCATTATCCTCGCCCACGGATTCGAAACTCAAAAGCCGTTGGTTCCCATGCAGATATTCGGGAAAGATGGTGCTACTATCAATGAACATGTAAGTACTCATCGCTTGATGTCCCCTATAATGCTAATCAAAACTCAGTGGGATCAAGTCAGCGAAGGCGCACCATCATCCTATTTTGGGACATGCCTGTCCAACTTTCCCAACTTTTTCGTCATGATGGGGCCCAACACACTGAGTGGGCATCTCTCTGTCATCTATACTACTGAATGTCAGATCAACTTCACAATGAGGGTAATTCGGCCACTACTTAAGAGACAAGCTGACATAGTCGAAGTCACGGTCGATGCTGAGAAGAAAGACATAGATCAAGTCCAGGAAAAGGCAAAGAGACTTGTTTGGGCCACAGGGTGCACGTCGTGGTTCATTGAGACAAAGTCCAACAGGAACACCATCATGTTTCCAGACTGGCAGTTCAAGTTTTGGCTGAGAAGCATCTTCGTACCATGGAGTGACTTTGAGTATCGCAAAGTTGACGGCAAGACTTCAGATGAAGAAACAAAGGGGTTACGCAGCCTGCCGCTGGTAGTCGTGGCAAGTCTTGTTTTCGGGCTTGGCTCGTTCTATCTCCAGATTCCGAGATCGTAGACTAGCACCAAATCTCATCAACAGTTGTTGCGCAAAGCATAGATGAGAAGGCAAACACATAATCACTCATGACAAGATGGAACAGAGTGTAGAAATCTTCACTTATTGTTGTTGTGGTATTCAAACTTGCTAACTAGTCCGTAAAATGCAGCATAAACTCGTCAAACCAAGATGCCAGATATATCCGTCCACACGTCTCCAATTTTTACACTGCGACCAAAGGGTTTGCGCAGAGAATGACATACATCATCGTGTTGCAACATATTACAGTCGCGGGGTGACCTTGTTGGCACAGCAAGAGGCAGGCGTCTCCTCCTTGGAGGAAAAGGCATCCTTGGAGGCTGCGTCGACACAGAGGGCCGAAGGAGGCACCCATAGGCCAGGGTTCTTCTGGAAGAAGTTGGCGGCGCGGAGCATGACACTGACAGGCTCGGCGGGCATGATGGGGAAGTCCTCAGTACGAGGGAAGTGGGTGAGACCAAACTGGATGTAGCAGACAATGTCGGTGTTCTCGATCGACTCGTCGCGGGCAACCCAGTCGAGGATGGTGCTGTTGTGGGGATGATTCTCCTCACCAGTGGACTGGCACACATAGTCGCCGGCCGGGAACAGCTCGTAGTCCTTATAGGGAACGACCCAGAGAGCCTTGCGAGCAAAGGCAGCTCGGTTGTGGACGACGCTGCCGGGCTTGGCAAGCACGGCGGGGCAGTTGTTGTTGAGGATCTTGTATGCCACGGGCTTCTTGGCCGAGGGGTTGATGCTGCTGGGGTTGGTGATGGCCCACGAGCGGCTGGTCTCGTGGCAGTAGCTCACGGCAGCCTCCTTGGAAGTTCGCAGGGGTGTGTTCTTGCAGTAGAAGCCGTTGCCGAAGGGGTTCTCGGCGGATCCAACAGCGGCCTCGGAGGCCATGGCGTCGTTCTGGACGATGGAGTTATTGGGGCCATCAACTTCGGGGTCGACTCGGAGAGAGAAGATGTGCTGGTGGTTGTGGGCGTCGAGGCCAGGGGCGACCTCTGTGCCGTAGGGAGCGGCGGTCTCGGTGGGGTGCAGGCAGTAGGTGTTGAGCATGCCGGTGAGCTTGATCTCAAGCTTGTAGGTTCCGTCGAGGGTGAAGGTGTGGTAGAAGCCGTACTCGTAGTTGGCGGCGGTGATGATTTGGGAGATGATGAGCTTGCGGTCGCGGGCAGAGATGACGGTGCCATCACGGTAGTCGGTGTGCTTGTAGAGGAGACCGTTGTCCTCCTCGTGGATGCAGATGGCGTTCTTGATGACAGCGGGGTCACCCTCGCCAGTGGCCATGACGGCGTCGAGATAGTGGATGGCACCCTTGCAATCGCATCCCAGCTTCAACGAGTTGGTCATCAGACCAGTGCCATACTCACCGACGTCGAAGGCATGCTTCCGGTGGTGAGGAGGATCGGGGTTTCCGTAAGGAACCACCATCTCGACAACGCTGATGCGGTTGAAGAGCGTGCGCTCTCGCTGCTCGTGCTGATCCTCCATGCGGACGTCGGAGAGGACAATACCTTCACGGTAGTTGAAGCCGATGTGCATCTTGTATCCGGCCCAAGAGATCTCGTTGCCGCGCATGCGGAAGGAAACGCCCTGAGGCTGGGTGATGTTGATGGGCTTAAGGATTCCATCAACGTAGTTCTCGCCAATGAACTCGGGCATGTAGTTGTGCGACGTCATGGGCGGCTTGGTGCGCTCTCCGTTGACGAGGCGAACGTCAACAGTCAGGACCTCCTCCTTCTCCGTGTCGACGACGACAGTGAAGTCGAGGGGATGCGCATACTGGTTGTCGTTGGCGGAGGCGCGGTAGTAGGCCAGACCCTGCTGGAGACGGCGCTCGAAGCCCCAGCGGTTATCGACACCAATGGCCCAGGCGTCCAAGAAGACCTTGGACATGTCGGTGATGCCAATGTCCTTGCAGGCCTGGATGACACGGGGGTCGGCGCGGGCGACACGCTCGCAGACATCGAGATCCTCGAGGGTCAGGGTAGGGCCGACCTCGGAAACGGCCTTCCACTCCTCGACCTTGGACTCGGAAATGTTGGCGATGACCTCGGAGACCTTGCCAGTGCTCTTCTCAATGACAATGGCAAAGGCGCGACGCGCAGGGCGAGGGCCAGTGCGGGCACGGAATGCAGCGTACTCAGCCTTCTTGGGCTCACGGAGAGTCAGGCAGTTAAACTTTAGGGACTTGGGCTTGGCATGGTCACGGATGATCTTTGCCGCAGCACGGATCTCATCGATTGATAGCGGATCTAGAATGGACAGTGTGAGTTAAGGTTCAGGCCAGCTTAGACCTAAGAGCCACAGAAGAGCAACTCACCAAGAGGATGCGAATTTTGGGAATTGGACAGGTCTGGAGCGGCGTCGTTGGGCTCTTCCCGATAAATGGTGTAGCCGGCAACGGAAGCTGTGTCTTCAATCATGATGAGGGTTGTCGGGGCTGAGCGACTCTGCCATACGGTTGTGCTGTTGTTGAAGGCTGAAACTGAGGTGTCCAAGCAGCTGAGCCTGGGTACGCTGGGAGTTGGTGATTGTTGATCGAGTTGAACGTGCTTGTGCTTGGTTTGAGCCTCAAGAGTAAGAGCAAACTCTTATCAAGCCGAGGACGACAGCTTCTTATAGACGAGCAAGAGCCAGCACCGTCGGCGTCTACCGGTGGCGTCTCCGTGACACCGCTCCGCTGCGTCGGCTTACAAGGTCTCCACTGATGTCCGGGCCTCGTGGGATCGAGACTGCCGCTGTAACTATGTCCATGGGCATCCAATACGTGGGCATCCAATGCGTGTGGTAGTGGTACTGTGCTAGGCCCGCCTGTGGCATCGCTGGCGCTACCGAGATAGCAAGGAGCCAGACTAGGCGCGACCTGTGCCAGGAATCGCAGTTGATTTGCATCTTTCAGAGCCTTCCACATGCGCAGATGCAACCCCCATCGACTGCCGCCGCTCCAAGCCGCCTCCGGCAGTTACAGGCGCGGGAATGCTTCAACACCAGCGGTTATCCCAGGACGGGCAAAGAATGGCAGAATTGAGAGCTTGGGGCCCACATATTCCCCGTTTCCCGCTATCTCAGTGCAACTATGGTGAGGCCGTTGGCATCGGAGGCTCCCATCAGTCAGCATCTCCGCTGCGCTCCGCCGTGTGGCCCCGGTATCAAGAGAAGAGCCTCGCTTGGCGTTCTTCAATGTGTCTCACGAGGCAACCAGTTCCAATCGCTTGGGCCCTGCTTTCGAATCTCTTTGTCACTTCCCCGTCTCAACCAATCACAGCCCAGTCATCTCCGCCCTTCGCCTCCGTGGCCAGTCCTGAACTCGACCATGCCGCTTATGGCAGTTGATTCTCAGTTTTCACACGTGGATACGCTCAATCCTACGCTACACCGTTTCCGGGCAATGAATCTCACATTCTAGACGATAAGGAGCCCCGAGATAACCGACTCGGTCATGTCGCGCCAGCCGATATCGCCATGATACGACGGCTTCAACGGGGAGTCTCCATTGTCCGTCCATACGCTGTCACAAATTAACGAGGTGCAACCCGGCCCGGGCGATGGAAGTACCCCGTGGGGATTAGGTTTCACAGAGGCTTCTCCTTCAGCTCATCACGTAACGGAATCTTCCTCAGCTCGCCGTTGATGCGTTGAATCGTAATTCCCCATGGGGCACCAGTCGGTTCCCCGCAAGCAGGCCCTGTGGCCTCGATGCTTGCTCAGATGGCGTCGAGGAATGCTTGCAGAGTCAGCTCAACACCAAAGACGTTTGCCGGCGGGCGGGCGAGCGCCTTCAATATGGCTCACTTCTGGCGCCAGCAGGCGCTCTTATTCTTAACTTGAATGCGCCTGGCACTTTGCCGTATCTGGGGCCAATTTGACTGGGGGCAGAGATAAGTAAGTTAACTGATAAGTTGATAACAGCCTAAAACAAGGAAAAACTGACATGCGCCTAACCAAGTGCGCCCACTCGGTCCAAGCCCGTCAAGGTTTTCTCAGTGCCAGTTCCCTCCCATTCTTCAGTACACAGCCCTCTTGACGTATCCGAGTACCCCGTACAGTACTATCATAGCTCGCGGATCGTTTGTCACACGATACTAACGTGTGTCTATCTCCTGACAAACGTTGGTGGCCCGTACGCACCCTGAGAAATTTTGGTTATAAACACCTCGCGCAGACTTGATCGCCCCGGGCTTTGCTTTTTCCTCCAGACATTTCCATTTCATTTCCACTTCATTTCAGTTCCTGGGTCGTTGAAGCAAAAGTTTCGCCTCTCTCTTCAAGCTTCAAGGCTGCCCGTCGCCTTCCCCTCACCTCATCCCCTCTTTGCATCTCGACGCGGTCATTGTCAGACGCGGCCATGACCAACGATGTCGAGACAAACTCGGCGCTCAAGCGCACAGATACCACTAACCAGGCCATTCAAGATGCTGAGGATCTCGCCGGCCTCGGCCATGAGCAGCTGCTCACCCGCAAGTTCAGCATGTGGAGCTTGTTTGCGCTCGCCTTCTCTGTCCTAGGCACCTGGTCGACCTTTGCCCAGGACCTCTCGAGCGGCTTGGAGAATGGTGGCCCTGTTGCCATTCTCTGGGGTCTGGTGCTCGTCTTCGTTTGCAACGTGTGCGTTGCCGTGTCCTTGGGCGAGATGGCCAGCAGCATGCCCACGGCCTTGGGTCAGGCATACTGGGTTGCGCGCCTCTGGCCAACCCCGGCAGGCCGATTCTGGTCCTACATGTGCGCTTGGATAAACACCTACGGTTGGATAACGCTTTCTGCGTCACAAATTGCCTTCATGACCGAGTTCACGTTGGGCATGAAGGTCTTGTTCACCCCCGGCTGGGCTGGTGCAAGCAAGGGTTGGGTTCTGCTGCTGGTCTATTGGGGCATAACTTTGGCAATGACAGGGTTTAATATTGTTGCTTGCCGAAAAGACATGGTCCTTCCCATGTTCAACAACTTTGTGGCCATCTCCTTTGGTGGACTCTTGGTCATCATCAGCATGACGCTCCTTATCTGTGTTGGAACCAGCGACAACCTCGAATTTCAACCCGCCGACTTCGTTTTCAGGAGGTGGATCAACCAGACAGGCTGGTCTGACGGCGTCACATGGTTTCTGGGCCTCATTCAGTCCGCATATGGTCTGACTGCCTTTGATGCTGCTATCCATCTTTCCGAAGAGATCCCCTCGCCTCGAACCAACATTCCCCGTATCATTTGGCTTTCAGTTGTTTGTGGTGCCATCACTGGTTTCTACTTTATGGTTGTCTGCCTGTTCTCTATCCAGGGAATGGATGTGGTACTGGACCCCCCGACAGGCCTGCCTTTCATGGATCTAGTCAGGCAGGCCGTTGGCCTCAAGGGCGGAGCCGTTCTCCTCTCCCTCTTCATCATGAACGGTGTTGGCCAGGGTACTGGTATCGTCACCACAGGTTCACGTTTGACCTGGGGTTTTGCTCGCGATGGCGGCATTCCCTTCAGCGCCTACTTCGCTCGAGTTGATGACACCTGGAAAGTCCCAGTCCGCGCTCTTTGGCTCCAGGGTGTTATCATCGCCTTGATTGCAATCCTGTACACCTTCGCTTCGACTGTGCTGGAGGCTGTCACAGGCGTCAGCACCATTTGCCTCACCGTCTCCTACGGCATGCCGATTATGACCCTCCTCCTTGTGGGCAGGGACAAGCTTCCACCAGGCCAGTTTTCCCTGGGCAAGTTTGGTCCCATTGTCAACTGGGTTTCGGTCATCTACTGCTCCGTCACTAGCGTCTTCTTCTTCTTCCCGGGCTCGCCAAACCCATCCGGATCCGATATGAACTACGCTATTGCCGTCTTTGGTATTATGATAATCGTGAGTCTTGGATTCTGGGTAATCAAGGGACGCATTACCTATCTGGAGACCGAGGAGGCACAGGGAGAAGTCATTTACGCCCAGCGCGCGGAGCGGGCCAACTACGTGGAGGTGACTCCGGGGAAGAAGAAGGGTAACGGACAGGCTCAGGGAGAGACTGATGTACGGGCTGACGGACCGTCCAAGACCCAGGCTTCTGCTTCTTGATGGAGGTTGGCTCACGTGGATATCTGGTGGATGGTAGATAATTACCTACTATGTAGTCTAAGATTCGTGTTCATCTCTCTTATCATTATTAATTACCTGACATTACCTACAAGACAACGGTCCATTCCTTAATAATTCACACTGTTTTGTTTGGCCTATCTTGTTGCCTTTTTGGGAATGGTTAGTCCAGCTGCTAGTTACCAGATGGCTGGGCATCTCCATGCTGTGTGTCATGTCGCGCCCGTAGCGTGGATCTCACAACGTCGCTTAATCAATCTTCATTGGGCCATGGTATGCGCCAAGGGTCCAATGTCTGGGGTTGTTAGCGCCAACTTACAGCTTGATGGATCAAGATCTGTATCTCAAGGTTGCAGAATAGTTGCCAGATCTGGAACCAACAGAGACCTTGCCTCACCGGACCGGGGATCATCTTGATTACTCCCTATTATGTACTGTAGTAGGTAACTAGACTACTCAATCACACCGGCCCGATCCCCAAATTGTACATTGTCTCTCAGCTCAAAACCCGGGGGGCGAAAGCTTCTTGGGAACCCCGCACGATGACATACGCGCCTGAAGTTAGGGCCGCTCGGTCTCTGCTGGGGTCAAGCTGTGAAGATATACCTAGCATGGGGGGCCCTCTGCGGGTCTTCTTCATTCGAGATTACTACCAGAAATCCAGGCATTGAAATC
Organism: Fusarium buxicola; assembly: GCA_014899095.1. NCBI lineage: Eukaryota > Fungi > Ascomycota > Sordariomycetes > Hypocreales > Nectriaceae > Fusarium > Fusarium buxicola. Next base: position 67,942 of record JAAVUK010000309.1, read on the forward strand.
AGTTGCCACGAGAATGAGCCTTCACGTCCAGCTCACTGCCCCAAATGGGCGAATCTACGCCCAGCCTACTGGCCTGTTCATCAACAACGAATGGGTCAAGTCCTCAGATGGCAGCACGATTACCTCGCTGAATCCCACGTACGCTCCCCTCCCTCTATTGTGCGAGCACATGTCAGAGAAATGGAGTACTAACTTGCCCGACTCAGTAATGAGCAGGAAATCACCTCCGTCTATGCCGCAACTGCCCAAGATGTTGACATCGCCGTCCGTGCCGCGCGGAAGGCTCTTCGCAACCCGCAATGGAGGGACTTGCCCGCGACTGAACGAGGAAAGTTGATGAACCGCCTGGCCGAGCTAGTCGAAGAGAATCGCGAGACTCTGGCTACCATCGAGACTTGGGATAATGGAAAGCCTTACTCAGTCGCTCTCAACGAGGACTGTGCCGAAGTTGCTGAGACACTACGGTATTACGGTGGATTTGCCGACAAGGTGTTTGGCCAGGTCATTGAGACTACGCCAGACAAGTTCGCCTACACTGTTCGTGAGCCTGTTGGTGTTTGCGGCCAAATCATCCCGTGAGTCTAGCCCTTTGCCAGAACCGACATTCTGTGAGAATCGCTCACTAACTCACACACCACAGATGGAACTATCCCTTAGCCATGGCTGCTTGGAAGCTTGGCCCAGCCCTAGCCTGCGGCAACACCGTCATCTTGAAGCCTGCCGAACAAACTCCTCTCTCGATCCTGTATTTCGCCAACCTCGTCGTAAAAGCGGGCTTCCCCCCCGGCGTCATCAACATTGTCAACGGACTTGGCTCTGTCGCAGGTGCAGCTCTGGCGTCCCATATGGACGTCGACAAGATTGCGTTTACCGGGTCGACTCCCACGGCAAGACAAATCATGAAGATGGCCAGCAACAACCTCAAGAACATCACGCTCGAAACTGGCGGCAAGAGCCCGCTGATTGTTTTCAACGACGCTGATGTCGACCTGGCGGCTTACTGGGCCCACGCTGGCATCATGTCAAATCAGGGACAGATCTGCACTGCAACCAGCCGTATTCTGGTTCAAGAAGGCATTTACGACAAGTTCTTGGCTGCCTTCCGATCGCAAGTGAAGCAAATCTCCAAGATCGGAGATCCCTTTGACGAGAACACTTTCCAAGGACCTCAAGTAACGAAGGCGCAATACGAGCGGATCATGTCATATGTCGAGATCGGCAAACAAGATGGCGCTAAACTCGAGCTTGGTGGTCAACCTTTCAAGGTCGGAGATGGGAAGGGCTACTTTATCGAGCCCACCGTCTTCACCGAGGTCTCTCCCAAGATGCGCGTCTTCCAGGAAGAAGTCTTTGGCCCATTTGTGGTCATCACTAAGTTCAGTTCCCAGGAGGACGCAATCACCCTTGCCAACGATACCCAGTACGGACTGGGGAGCGCTCTCTTCACTACAAATCTAGCCAGGGCGCACCAGGTCGCCAAGAGGATCGAAGCGGGTATGGTTTGGATCAACTCAAGTAATGACAGTGACTGGCGGATTCCATTTGGCGGCGTTAAGCAGAGCGGTATCGGACGAGAACTGGGCGAGGCAGGACTTTCCGCCTACTCCAACATCAAGGCAATCCACGTTAATATTGCGGCGAAATTGTAATCAGATATCAGACGAGATTCTTTAGGCAAGGGGAAATTCGAAAAGGCCTATTCCCTAATGTGTTATAGTTTCAAGGTTCCAACTACAAATCTTCTCAAAGACGCGCCCTGGGACCCCTAAACGGATGCTCCAAACGGTGTCATGCTCTGCTCCGGAGACGACATCGCTGGTGTAGGTTATGGTGTCCCCTCCCTGCTCAGAATTCCAGCATTGGTCAAACCACTCTGGCCCTTGAGAGGCCGCGGCTCCAATCATGGAATCGTGCTCAGCAAAGAACACATCGACATGTAGCCGCTTTCCCACTCCCTTGAGTGCCTCGGTCAACTTTGGCACCAAATCGTCGTAGTCGGCCCAGTCACCCCAGCCAGACATACCCTTCACCTTTTGCATGAGGAGGAGTGATTCATGAGACACACCCCGGACGCCCTCCGAGTGCATAAACTTGGCTAGTTTGGGCTCCAGGGAGCCCTCGAAGTTGGCATCTGCATTGCCCTCATCGATTTCCTGGTGACCGAGTCTAATCAAGGCCCCCAGAGTCTGGCTGAAACCGGCTGAAGAAGATAGAGCCGGGGCTATCGTGCTGTTAACGAAGCTGAGGAACTTATCAGCTTGCCCCAAAAGGCTAGCCGGTAGCGCCTGGGTAAGGGACATGGATAGAAGATGGGAGTGCGAGGGTAGAATCCAGGGACTGCCAATAGCGATGTATGATCGCTCAGGATGCAGGATTTCTGGATGATGAAGTAGCATGTCCAGTGCGTAAATGGTTCCTCCACTATGACAGGCGATAGAAACGTGTCGAATCCCGAGATGTCTTAGTAGTGTCAAGGTCATCTCTTCACGGCGTCAGTTACCACAAAAAGAAAACCTGCTCAGCGGTGTGGGCACACTGAATATCTTCACGCAAGTCAACTTACCCCGACAGTAAGCAACCCTACTCTCCAAGTCCACTTCATCAGTCCCGCCCATGCCTGGCCGATCCAAACTAATGACACGAACCTTGTGCCTTTTGGCGAGTCCGTCCTTGGCAACGTGGAGCATGCGTGATGCGAAAAGTGGCGCATAGAATAAGAGCACATTCTCTTCCTCAGGACGTGCTTCGTTGCGATAACCATAGTCCGCGTACTTGACTTGGAAATTCGCGTGATTAAGTGAGGGGTCTGTTGGAAGCGTAAAGCTTTGGTTGAAGCGCGGATCTTGGAGGAAGCCCTCGAGAGCCGGGGGTTCATTGGTGCCTGACATGGTAAAACTAGGTATGGTACTTGGGAGTAATCAATGCTCTTCAGTGCTGTAGGATTGATGTTTGTGTTAGAATTCCCTGAGGGCCCTGTAGGGTATTTCCGTGACGGCAATGTGAGACTTGGAGATAAGTAAGCCGTCGTAATCATGTCACAAGCTAGCGGTGGATTGGTTGACGGAGAGCTGGGCTGACAGAGGTCTCACTTATCAGAGCAGGGGCTGTTGCGTTCTTGCGCGGCTACATGCACCCTATTTTATTCCTTTAGTTTTAAGTCCTTTTCTCGAGATTGGCTTGTATCTCTCTCTGACACATCCCTCTACATCCAAAGAGTTCCCAACAGGTATACGGCGTTACTAACGAACCCGTAGCCCGTAACCTCGACACTCACGAGAATGATTCAAGTAGAACAGTTGGTCAGAGTTATTTCCTGTTGGCTCTTCCAGCGTCGATAATGACAGAGGTCTTCTGCGCAGCACCAGGCCCCGTTGCAGGCCCATGCCGTCGATTCAAGGTCCTCAGGACTTAGTTCTGTAAGATTGAGAGAAGATTGTAGAACATTGCAGTGGTACAAGAACCTACGCTTCCATCACCTCGATAGCTGCTAGTACAGGCGCGCCCCATGTTCATAAAATGGCTGCCCAGGCTCCCCAAGATGGCTGTAGCCCATGAACGCCTGTAGGAAGAAATCCACCACATAAGAGCGGAGCCTGCATACAAACCAAATCATTGATGCCAAGTTCTTTAATCCAACGACTATCCAGCAGGCGAACAGCAGGCGAACAGCAGCAAAAGATCTCACAGCTGTTACTTGAACTTCAGCGTTCACCTATGGCTATCAATCTTTAGCGGTCCATCGTTCGGCTGAATGAGGAAGCTGTAGACTCAGACTATGTGCTTGAATGTGTTAAAGAGGACGAAGCGGGACACCCTGATGATAGCGAGTTGGGCGAGTTTGAGTGCAATGATGTTCCAACTCGACCGAGAAGTGCTCGTTGTTAACGCCCCTTCCTTGAAAGACACATTACTACTATCGTCCTAATACATTACAGATGTACCCTTCCTCCATCATTTATCCAGTCATCTCTTTGTCTTGCCTAGTTTACAATATTAAGCCCGGGTAGGAAAGGCCAGGTCCCGTATTAACATGTAAAATTAGTAACTCATGATATAGTAGTAGGAGCTATAAAGTAATAACCCAATACCTCCCTGCTATTCATTCTGTCACAGCAACTACAGACTTCTATGCTAAGTCTCTAAATTTGCTTCCAAAAGCCTTTCTTTCCTATGGTACTCGCAGAAACATAAAGGTTCTCAATCTCCTTCCTTGGGCAACAGGGCAGATCATAACCTGTTGGAAATGACTGTATTAATCCTTGATTGTGTAAAGACTGACCAAAAGACATATTGATTGTAGGTGATACATAGTCCTAGCTGGTGACTCCATACCGAGACATGTGACCTCGGTTGTATTGTGAGATCTGACAACCCCCTGAGGCGAGGTCACTATTAAGAGATCGTGTTGTTAAAGCTACTCATACTTCCTATTGCCCTCGTGAAAAAAAAGCTTAGTATGAAAAAGAGTGACAACCTCTTCTTCGCCATAGCAACTCGTAGCGCAGTTTAATTCCGCTCAACGCTCTTCCTGTTCTCAGTGATTTCACTGCTTGCTGCCTTATCTCCTTTGCCCATTTGTCTACTTCGGTGACTGGCAGGGCCTTTGCACCCGAGTCCTCTGGAGATGTGCCATGGATTAATATCAATTATGGTCTGTCATGCCTGTTAGTAGGGTTGTCAAAAAGCAGTGCCAAGAGCCCCTAGCCACTGAATCTGTGTCCACAAGCACAAGGTGTCCTCTGATCACCGTTTGAGTTCATGAATGATTTACATTGGCATGAATTGCAGCCACCATAGCCAAGGTTGACTGGTTGAATTTGCTGTGCAACTGCCACCTTGAAGGTGATGCGAGAAGTGTACTTTCGCTATGAGTAGGGGCAAGGCTCTGAAAGATAACAGTTTATGAGTGAAGCACTGAGAGACCTGAATTTAGATCTGCTGCTTGAAGTAAGATGGAAGGGCTCCGAGGTGATAAAAGTGCCTCTACATGCGCATCCAGTTGTTGTCTTACGTGTTGTACAGGCAGGCTATACACCTACTTGACACCATTCTCATGAGGAAGCCCAATTTCTGAGCAGCTCATACAGCAAGGCTCCCAAAAATACGCAAATAAGGGCTCTTCACAACCACAAGACGTAAGCCACGGGACCGCAGCTGGTGTGAGGGTACAAATCAGGCTCGGCAGTACCCAGCAAGCTGGTTGACTAGACTGCACTGTAAATTTACAGGTCTCGATAAAGAGAGGAGAAGATGCAAATTGTCCGCGTCCCAGGCACTTAACCGCTCTAATAAGCAGGGAACTAATCGATGATGGGATGTTAAATATTGTGCAGATATTGCTTTGAAATACGAATTGGTTAAGAAAGCGGAAACTATCGGCGTTACTGCATTGTGATATGGCTCTGTTGTCCAGAACATCATAAATTAGCTGAGCCACCTAGGAGCCGAGAGTAGCCGTGTAGAGTTTATGGTGTTTCGAGCACTCATGGGAACTTGCAATCTTTCCAAGAGATCAGAAACCATCAGTGGTGAATCTGGTTTTAGCTAAGGCATCGGGCTGCCTTTTATGAGTCTAGAATGGTATACACCCTAGAACCTACCTAAAATGGCTGGCTGAGATCAAGTTACATGTCTTGGTACCTCTTTTATTCCCGTGTTCGCTTATCTATCCTCTATTTGAACATCTATTCCGTAGTCCTCCTCTGTTATTCTGTACCTGGCATCCCAGGCTCTTGGCTCACACCCGTGCCCCAAGTAACTTGACGACTGTACCATGGAGTCTCGTGCTGTAGGTGACCCTTATCATTGTGAGGCGTGGTGCAAAACTTGCGGCTGCTATTGTCTTGGGGCCCTTGCCTGGGCTGCTCGGTTGCTTCTGTGGGAACTTTGGATGGTCCCCAGTGATAGGGGCTCACTTATATTTGATACTGGATGTGGTCCTTGTAACTGTCTTTGTCTTATTGCTTTAGGACCTAATTCTAAAAGCACTCTAACTAGTAGGCATATTTTTTAAGTGACTGCTTTACTGAGTTGCTTTAAGTAGGGTTAGGGCATCGCATTAAAGATCTTACTCCTTTTCTTCTTATTTTCGTCGACACCTTTATCACGCCATAGCTTAGCATTGAGTATGCGAGAACATATTATGACATGCCAGGATAACACTAGGACCTCATCCAACTCGGAATCTCCAGCCAGCTGGCCTTATTCTCTTCAACCAGCTCGAGGCTTTTCGACAGCCGAGTAGATGCCTAATGACGACAGTGGCGGGGAAGAACCATGGCTTTGCCCATACCACCAAGAATGTAACAGGATTCCACGAGACCTGTGACGTATCAACCAGAAACAACCCCTAACAACGCGCCAGAGCTGCATGTGCACAGCCGCAGGCCCGCAGTACACGAGGGCAGCGTGTTTAGAACTATGAGCCGCCCGGTGGCGTCTTGTTAAACGCTATGTAAACTACCCAAGAGATCTGATCTGTTTAAATCATGGTAAACCACGTAAGGTTCGATACTACCGGCCTCAAGCTTCCGCCTAGTAGCTAAACGGTGTCACGGTATAATTATTAGATACGAGCGTAAATGCGGCACGTAAGGGTCCAGCAAACATAGGAGGTATCCATAGTACTTCCGTCGCATGCAGCACAGTCAAGGAGTCTATTTGGGGATACCGGCATTAGATCGCACATCAGAAAGCTTGCAGAAGTGCGTCAGCTCCGTCATCGTAGCTCCCCTGGGTGCGTCCATCCTTTCACAATGCCGAGATCTTTGCAACATACGAGAAGTGACGTGGACAAACAATTAAGCCGGGCGAACAACCAGGCTGTCAGCCATACTGTACATTATTGGTTTAAATTGCGTAGAGCGCAGAAGCAAAGTGAACAAAATCTACGAACACGGGCAACCGCGAGTTCTACTAAGTTACGCCTCATGATGCTCCACCGTTTGGGATGGGCGTCTCGAACAGTTAACCCCATGATTGGATCTGTTAACTCAAACCGCACTGCTCCTGCGCATAGCTCCAAGTACGAGATGCGCAAAAGCAGGCTACGCATTGTAATTTCGTCGAAGCCAATCATTACCCCGAAATGCCAGTTCGTTTCGCCACGACATGTGTACCTACGTAGTGAACTAAAGACGAAAGCCCCGTGGCATAAAATCAGGGGACGCTGCTCTGTATGTAGGCTTCTTCCCTCCTCCCTGACCTGTTCCGTGTACGTCTTCCGAGCCCGAGTTCCATATCTGACTGTGAACATGGCATGCAAATACAGTCTCGCTGTTCATGGTTCCTCACCGGCAGCCGGGAACATCTCCGCTAATCCACACATAGACATCATCTTCATCCACGGCTTCGGCGGCTGCTCATCCGGCACCTGGGCAAAGGGCGCGGACTCTCAAGCGTCGCCTGTGTTGTGGCCGACAGAATCCCCATTCAAGCTGCCCGCTTCAACCGCAACCTTTTCCTACTCATACGACTCGCGTATCCTACACGAGAAGGACGCTCTCAACCGGTCGGCTGACGAATTGCTCACTGTGCTCAAAAGACGCCGGGAGTCGGACCCTGAGGTGCTCAATTACATGACCAACCGATAGCCTCACGCGCTGACATTAAGCTACTCAATAGAAACCTCAGCGTCTCATCTTCATATGTCACAGCCTTGGAGGCTTGATTGTCAAAGAAGCTCTGATATAGTCTTTACGCCAACCAAATCGCAATGCATCAATTTCTGCCATCACCCAGGGCATCATCTTTCTGGGGACTCCGCATTCAACGCCACCATCACGGCTACATCTGCAACTGGAGCTGATTGCAGGCGCCAGTAATCCAAAAGCTAAACAAGCGGTCAAAATGGAGGCAGTACGGTCTATTCGACATTTACTCGATGCCTTCAACCGCCTTTCCAGGTCGGAAGAGTGGTGGAAGACCATATCTTTCTTTGAAGAGCTCCCGTTGCCTGGCGAGCTAACGAGTTCCGGTCCTGTAAGCAAGATCAATCTCTCTCACGCAGTGACGACATGTTATGTCCGGGTGTTCTAACCTGTTGTTGCCTTGACCAAGGTTGTGGGCTTCCAGGACACATACCTTGAAGGCCAAAAGCAGATCGGACTGCATGCCAACCATCGGGTAAGAGGTAATTTGTCAATATCATCTATGTACTCTTCTAGTCATGATTCATCTAGACCATTTGCAAGTTTGACAATCCATACACGTCTACATATCGGGCCATTGAGGCAGCGCTCAAGCATTGGTGCGATGCGGCTTCACAGCCCTTATCAACAATGAAGCAGTTCGCATTATCGCAGAGCAAAGTTGGTGAGCTCGACAATACCCAATCGAAGACCGTGTGACTAACTTAATACCGACGTACTAAAATCATTGCAAGTAGGGGATGGCTTGGAGAATGTATCAGCTGCAATGTCAGGTACATGTTCTTGGATCCTGGATCATTCTGAGTTCAGATCATGGCTAAATAAGCCACGCAGCCTGCTCTAGATCAATGGGAAGCCAGGGAGCGGCAAGAGTACTCTGATGAAGTTCATCTCGCAGAACATCAGTACTAAGGACGCTGCATCTACTTTCTTCTTTCAATTCAAACATGGAGAGCCGGCTCGTTCTTCCCTCAGTCCATGCTGAAGGTTTTACTATACCAAATGCTGGCGAAGAGACCATCCTATCTCCTATCCAATATGCAGAACGCATATACCGATAGATCCGAGCTACTTGGAACTTACGGTACCTACTAGGAGTGGTCCCAACAGGAGCTCGAAGGGTTCTTTTACCAATCAGTTCGACAGGATGCTTATCCAGGCCAGTCCTTGGTGTTTATCTTGGACGCCCTCGATGAATGCGCAGACCAGAATTCAACTCTGTCACTTGTTCAAGACATCTTTAGGGCTCCTCACATTCGTGTTTGTGTTTCCTTGAGGTGTGGGCCTGAGCATAGGTCTGTCAACGCGCATACCATCTGCCTGGAGGGTCACAATGGTACAGACATCAGATATTTCATCAATACTCGGCTTTCATCACTGACACACTCAGGAATGAAGTCCAAACAAACACTTGTTGAGAGCCTTGTTGAGAAGGCGGATGGAATGTTTCTCTGGGTTCAGCTGGTCATTTCAAACTTGGATGTCTTCGCTCAAGGGTCTGAGAATGCCGGAGAAACCCACTACAGCCTCAATCGGTTTCCCAAGGACCTTGATCAATTATACAACTTGATCCTATCTCGAATCTTTACTTATTCAGAGAAGGCCCATCGAGAGCAGGCGCAGCATACCCTTCGGTGGGTGATGTACGCCTTACGTCCCCTCACAGTCCCCAAGATCTTGGACGCGTTGTCCTCTGAGGAACCTAGATGCTCCGAGACCTGCCTCAAGTGTGAAAAGGCAGAGCAAGATGATAGCCCGGTCAGGACACCTGCCCATTTCCCTCATCACTGTGTCGACGAGATCGCGGCGTTGTGCAGGGGATTACTTGAGGTTGAGCTTCCACTGGGTTCCACTACGCTCCAACACAGGACTGAATGGAAGTCATGTACTGTTACCTTCGTTCACCAAAGTGCTCGGGACTTTTTGCTCGACAACTACTCGTATGTGATTGATGACAATGCGCTTGCTCATCAAAATCTTGCCGAGGCTTGCCTTCGGGTAGCTTCGTCACCAGAGCCGCAAGCAGCCGACGATAAAACCGAGATCTCCTTCCGGAGGCCGCTATTTGGATACACCGTACTCCATTGGATGGATCATTTGCGTCTAGCTGAGAAGCTGGTTATAGACTGCTCAGATATTGTTCTAGAGTTGGCCAGCAAGGAGTTTCTTGAGAAGCCCATGCAACTGCACGATCTTGTTATTGAGAACAGTCAGATATGCAAGCAAGGAAGTTCCAGATTTTCCTGGACATTGAAACCTCCAAAGAATCCAGTACCCCTGGCTCTTGCGGCAGCGTTGGGGTTGGAGACGCTATCACTTTCAATGCTCAGGCTTGGCGCCGATTGCAATTCACGAGACGAGGTTTACGGCCAGACTCCCCTTGGATGGGCTTCGGCATATGGACACTTAAAACTCACTAAGCTACTACTGGACGTTGGTGCTTACGTCGACGACTACGAGAGCGGCTACACGCCACTTCATTTAGCGATTCGCCAAGGGCATTTCGAAGATGTCCAACATCTTTTGAGACACGGAGCGAACGTGCGCTTGAAGGATGCAGCCAGTGGCCAGACCGCGCTATCGGTAGCCGCAGGCTTAGGGAGAGGCTCATTAATAAATACACTTACTCGTTGACCATGGAGCCGACGCTCTGAAGGTCGATGAAGACACGGGATGGACTGGACTGCACTTTGCCATCGTTGGAGGTCACAGGAGAACTTTGGAACAGCTACTCAAGACCGTTCCCGACAACGACGTTGGGAGGTTGGAGAAACTACCTGCCAACACAACTCCAGGTTGGGTTCGACGGATTATGATGTGGCTTGTTGTGTGCATGTGCTATCACGGATCAAAACAGATCATCTTCATCTACCCCGAACACTCACAATCATGACCAATCTCGGAGCTAACGATGCTGCGTGACATGACTCTAACAAGCGCATAAGGGGTGACGCTGAGAGCTCAGATGCCGAGGATCAGGATGAGGCGTCTCAACCAAGCCGTAAACAACTCCGCCAGTCTAATGCAGCGAAACTAGCCTGTCCGTACTACAAGAGATGCCCGCTCAAATATGGAGGCGCATGTGCCGGTCCCGGTTTTCCAGACATCCATCGATTGACGTCAGTTGTCTGAACATTATATTCGAGTTGGAAACTCTGGCGCTAACTTTCCTATAGGCAACACCTCTTTAAAAAGCATTTTCGTGGAAAGGACTTTGGTCGATGCCAGAGATGCCAAAGTAGCTTCTTGCACGCTGCCTTGATCACTCACACGCAATCGGTCCAAGCTTGTGATCCGAGGCCTCATCCGGTTGATTATGAAGAAGGCTTCGATAGCGTTCAGTATGATAAGCTGAGATGCCCGGAGATGAAACCGAAGCATTTTACGTCTGAGGTCCATCATTGGAAGATGATTTTCCAGAATCTGTTTCCGGACTGGCATCAGGATATACCGGATCCCTGTAAGATGCCCCTGTTCTTTGATCTGGGTTGGTCGGAGTTCTGACAACGTGAATAGATCATGATATGATTGAAGGTTTCTGCAAAGATATAGTGGCCAGGTACGAGAGCGGCGAACTTGTTCAAGAAATTCAATGACGAGCACACAAGCCTGACGATCTTAAAAGTTATCTTGATACATTATACCAGCCATTGGCTGAGAGACTACAAGCTTCCCAATCAACTACCAAGCAGAAGACGTAGGCAGACTCGGCGCCGGTTTCAGGCGGTGACATCTTGTCTCGGAATACTCATCTCCCGGTACCCAGTGTGTCGACGCCAATACTCCCACCTCCCAACCGAGTGCAGCTCCAGCAGCAGGCAACTCTTCCCCCCCCCAGGAGCAGGAAAGAATTGGAGCATCGTTCAGTGTTTCCGGCTCGAGGTATCAACCACATCCAGTCCAATGGCTATTGCCCTCCGAACTGCTATATCTGAACAGCAATCCGTATTCAGGAAACGGGAGTGGATCGGATGCGAACTCAGCCGGAGGACAGGAGTCACTTTACAGTGGCAGAAGGAGTATTGATGATGACTCAAGGAGCTCGGTCTAGTCAGGAGCTTGCTCTTATTCTGATTTGCCTGTCGGATGGGGTGGCTACGACAACTCGAATGGCTTCGATCCCAATTATCAGTTGAAGCCTCCTGATTGTCCCCATGGCTCTACTGGTGCCCACGAATACACTATGGGCAACACTGATGAGATGCTACAACTGTCAAGCCAGTTTTCTTCAGTTGAAGAGCCCTGGTCGCTGCTAGATGACGCAGCCGCTGAGACACCTTGGCCCACTAGCAGGCTTTCTCAGCCATCCATCTTCGTTTTTGGGGGCCAACAGGCAGCTGCAGAACAATCTGAAGTGGAGGACAAGAACGTCAGAGGCCCTTCGCACCTCAGAAGCCACCAATCTGGTAACACGTTAACGACCAAGAGGGCTGTGCTGTTCCTTTCCTCTGGGAAGGCAGAACGTGTCACACTCGAAATGTTTGAGATAGATCCTGCCAGACTCTAGTTTTGAATGGACTACGTACTTACTACCAAAGAACATATGCCATTTTTCTTTAACAAGTAACCATATTGCCAAGTGTCTGGCATTTTCTGTACCCTCATTCACTTTTAAGTTGAGCTGAGAGCCATGCTTGTATCCGTGGTTTTCGGTTAGGCAAGCCGACTTGCGGGCGCTAATCATAAAAAAAGCCTACTCGCTGAGAACGACTCATCTCCTGCTTCATCTTTCCCTTCAAAGCTCAGCAACGTCTTGCAAACTTCGCAGTTCGGAACATGTCTTTGACCGTGCCCTTGGCGCCAACGGCAAACAACGCATTTAGACTCTTCGGCATCGTCGCAACTGCGTCTCTGCTGCTCAAAATCTTCTCTTCCATTAAGCCCTACCTGCATTCTTCACGCCTCCATCGCTATGCTCACCTTTCTACATCTGGAGCAGCTCCTTGGGCTCTGGTGACCGGCGCGTCTGACGGCATCGGGCGCGAATTCGCGGGACAGTTGGCTGAGAAGGGCTTCAATGTCGTGTTACATGGCAGAAATCAGACCAAGTTGTTAAGCACCATGTCCATTCTCCAGGAGAGATTTCCCTCTCGTTCCTTCAAGATATTGATAGCAGACGCCAGCGCTGTTCAATGCACAAACTGTCTTGTTGATCGAGCAACCGGAGATGGAGATTATGGCCCCAGAGTTGACTTCGATGCTATTAAGCATCAACTAATTGGCTTGAATTTAACGGTGTTGATAAAAAATGCGGGCGGAGGGATTCGCGATCCCACCTTTGCCGCCCTGCATGATTATACGGAGGGGAGAATCACCGAGAACGTCAGCTTGAATGCACTGTTTCCAATGCATCTTACCCGCACGCTTCTACCCACACTTGTTCAGAACTCCCCAAGCCTTGTCATGAACATCAGCTCCATGGCCGACCAGGGGTTCCCGCTCGTGGCGTCTTACGCAGCAAGCAAGTCATTCCTGATGACGCTGACCGAGGCTCTGGGCATGGAAATGGATCTCGAGGGCCACGATGTAGAAGTATTGGGAATAAGGGTCGCCAGAACGACAGGCGTGTCGGGGTTGAAGACACACCCAAGCTTGTTTGTGCCTTCAGCTAACGACATGGCCAAAGCAGTTTTGGCGCGAGTAGGTTGCGGAAAGAGGATCGTTGATGGGTATTGGGCACACAGACTGCAAAATTTTGGTCTTAGTCTTCTCCCGAAACGATCGTTCGACAAGGTTTTGATAGCCGTGATGCGTAGGGAGAGGGCAGGAGAGTTGGAGCAGACGAAGAAGCTATGATTGCTGCGTAGGGATTTATTCTATCCTGATGCACGTGGATGTCCTTAGCCTCCAAATTGCGAAGTGGCTGCTGTACATGCGGTCTTTGCTTTGTGTCTCGCTACTTAGGATGCTCTTCAGCCGCTGATGTTGTGGCTCGATCCTTTAAAATATTACGTGTAGACATATCGAGGTTGGTATGTTTGATGTACTTGGGAATTAGTTCATATTCTTAGTTGGTTGACTCTCACCGGAGGAGACAGGTCACCCACCGCAACAAGGCAATGCCCGCGTTAGACATATTTATAAAGTACGGGATAACCAATGAACTAAGGGAAGCAAGCAACTACAAAGATGATACAATTATAAAGTCCTGGGGTACTACTTCAAATCGAAATGAGACAGAGCTTTCACTAGATACCGTAGCTCTTGAGGTGTCTAGGCGAGAGAGGGGGCTTTGCAGAGAATACTATGCCACTGAAGTCGATAGAGTCGAGTCGCAGCTATATGGTTTGGATAGTCTGATTCTGTAATAGGGAGAAGCGACACCGAGCTGTAGAATGTAGAAACCACCTAGACCACGGTGATAGGTGATAGGTGTTTTTAAACCCCAGAGCAACCACTGCCGAAACTTGGATTATAGTTGCAGCCTGCAGGGGGGGCCTTTACCCGCCAATCAATGCCCGCAGTCAAAGAAACGAGAGGAGAAGTACTTCTTAGAGAGATTAAAGACACAGAATCTCAAGTGACCATGGTCTACGGTGTTCCGGCTTCTTAACTGTGTGTTGCAGGCGTTGTAAACTCCCTGAGTATACAATCATGCTGAGCATCAGGCGCGTATGCACGTGGTCACTATTATGAAGCGCATTCTTTGTATCTTCCAGCGCGACTCTTGTGTACGGTCATGTATGTGGTGTTACGTTAAAGTATTGTGTCTGTGCAAAGGATATGCTGCAAAAGGGACATTTATTATGCAAAGAGGAGGAAAAAAGAGAGATCAGGATACAAGAAAACTAGCCTCAACAGCTGCATTGGGGCTTGAGTTGGGTATTAAAATGCGTGGTAATGCGGGCAATCCTGCTGTGGAGAGAGAGTAAAAAATAAAACAAGTCATGCCAAGACTCGCGATAATTCGCCGTGGGGCGTCGCTCAACACAGCTGCTGATCAGTCGAGTAAAGTCACTGATGATCTGACAGAAAAGTGAGTGGCGCAGGGAATGGTCTAACTCGCATTGCTCATAACATGATGAGCATAAATCTACGGCTTCTACTTGGGGGGAAATGCGGGAGATGTGAAGGAGAAGGCGTGAAGAATATTCAAGACAAATATACGGGACGTCGGAATCCGTCCCTGGGCTGGCCTTGCCCCGTCGTTTATAATTAATGCTGATGTGAACTTCTGCGGGCACCCATGGCTGCATGATCTGTAGAGGCTTTCCTCGCACCAAAGCCAAACACATCTAGCAAAGAGCTCCGCCTTTCTTGCCCTGGTCGATCAGACTGATCATGCGAATCTCGCCTGTCGCTTGGGGTCGAGACTTTGCTGCCTCCCCAGTCGAAGAAAGAACTCCGCCTGGCTTCTGGAACCGGGGGCGGAGAACAAACCATGACTTGGAGCTCGATCTTTTCAGTCTCGCCCTCTGCCTCGACTGTTGTCCGGCCACAGTTGGCAAAGCTGGTTCCAGAGTAGAAGACATAGCCACTGAACGGCGAGGCCAAAGCTGCGACGACCAACCCCTTCTGACGGGCGAGTTGCAAGGCCTGTTTGCAGAGGAGCTTGGCGTACCCTTGTTGCTTCCAGTGGGGATGTGTGATGACGGCATGGAGGAACATTAGCTGGCCATAACGGGCAAGGTATGTTTGCTGGGTTTGTGTCATGGCCGCCTGTAACGCGGTAATTCTCTTTGCCACCTTGTCACTGGAGGCGTTCGGCAGATCGAAGACTGACAGCAGGGTTGACGAGTCAGTAACAAATGTCAAGACATCTAGGTTATCTCCTCTTTGTTTCACTTGAGAGAGAACAAAGACAAAAATCGCGCATAATCATAGGTATCTTACCTCGGTGGATTTGATTGGCGACATTGCTCTCCTCTTCCTCGCCCTCGCGGAGGATCTGCCAAACAGCCAGAGCCACGACACGGTGAGTTTTAGGCGACTCGGCCACACAAACGAGCCAGTTGGCGTGCTTTGGATCCAGGCATTGTTTGAGAAGGCTCTCAACGTAGTCTCCGGCTGTTGATGCTTGGGGGAAGCAGTATTGCCAGATTGAATCGTGGGACAGGCCGCTGAGGATAACCTCCTTCAGAGCGGGGATGTCTGCTTCGGTCGCGGGACGTACGCTCATGGCTACACTGATGATAGAGGCAAGCGTAAAATAAAGGGTCTGTTGATGTAGAAGGGTCGGCTTGCGTCGTGATTAAAGAAGCCGTCTTGTGAGCGAAGGAGGAGGGAGAGGTCAATTATACGCGACCCTTGACCGTCCAACGTCGGCAGCCAACAATGGATCAACCTGACGAGAGGACGTCATACGTGAAGCCTGCTTCCATGCACAAATCTTGGCCATGGGCCGAGAAGGCGAGCCAAGACTCAGACCGCGACGATGCATCTGAATCCATCTGCAAATCCCTTGGCTATGGATCGACCGATGGGCGTTGGCGGCCTCCTGATAACCCCGCAGGATCGCCTGTTGGTACGTGACACAAGCACACAAGCCACGCGCAGTTGTTTCGCCTCTAGACCAGAGGTTGAGGCACATTTAAGCTTAAGCTGGCTATTTAAGCATACTTTCGAGTCTCGGCTAAGGCTGGCTTGCAACCCCGAGGGTCAGCAAGCCCATTCTCGGTAGGCATAAAGCTGAGTTACTACAATGATTTGGGCAATCTGAGAGATTTGTTCCTGGGTATGGGTCCAATGGCGGCAAATTTCGACCTCTGTACCTAGTTAATAAAAACAAACAACCCCATAGTAAGCAACTTCCTATATACTAGATTGCATATAATGGCTCTATTAACAGCCACTTTTCAATCTTATATCATTACGCCATCCTTAAAATCCCCGAGACACTCTATTTAGTAGGACGTGCATCACTTCCCCCTTTAGATATGGCCGTGGCACTTGGACGCGGGCGGATGTGACAGCTAAGACTACAACAGCGGCTTCTTGAGTCTGACTAGACATCCCTTGGGTCTGACTGGGCGCTCCTTTCCAATGCCAGTATATATCTCAGATGATTCAGTCAATTGTTTTTGTCATGATTTCTATTACCAGAGCGAGAGTCTAGCTAAAGACTGTTCCTATGATGGATCTGAGTGCTGAGCCGTCTACGGTGGATGAGGGCAGCGTTCAGCCTAGGACTCGCACTCATCTGATTATCACTGTAGACTATACTCGGGCGTCCTAGAGTGAGGATCGACTATAGGCTCGTTTCTCTTCGCGTCATGTCCACATCCCCCTTCCCGTTGCTGTCTTGGCCAGGTCTACCCACCCTTGATTGGCCTGTAAGTGAAATCTGGGCCGCACGGAACGTTGAACAAATCGATAGGACAAGGGCAACTACATAAATTCATCGAAGATGACTCTGCGTGGCTGCGGCTTACATCGATCGGTTCCACCAACATTCTTCATTATTCGACCAGGTCGATTGAACGTGAAAATATCACAGCAGGCACACAAGTCACACTGCATCAAGCCTCAGCAACTTGTCAACAGATGCAAAAATTGATGCAAAGATAATCAACTCGTTTTCCCCCAGTGCATCCTTGTCCTCACTTCAAGACCGGTATGAGCTACGCATGTAGGTTTTGAAACCAAGTACGGATGAACGTTACCCTGGTCATCATACAATCAACGCTGTCAGTTTCTTGCAGACTAAGCATCTCAGCTACGCAGCAGTCACCAGTGGAGCAGCGACGTATAGATCATAAAACCCCTGCTTCAGCCTTGACGGGATTGACGCAAAGCCCGAGAGAGTCGATGCATCCCAGCCCAACGCTGTCGCCCAGCCACTGACCATGCCTGCCTGGCCCTCGGTGCCCGTGCCCAGCGCTGGAGCAGTCCAGTTGTTGTATACAGCGTCGTATTGTTGCTTGATGTTGTCTTCGGGGAACGGCGGAGCGGGTTCCCAGCTCGTTGCGGAGTCTACCAGAGGCGGGAACGGCTTGTTGGCCTTGATCCGCTGCAGGTCGGCATCGGCGACGAGGAAAGGACGGAACGGGTCGGGAGACATGATTGCTTTCGGTGCTGTGACCTCTACACCCATCATCAAGGACATAGAGGCGCTGGTGCCGTTGAGGAGATCCGGGACGTTGTTGTTGCCAGACGCGAGAGGGTCATTAGCGGAGTCATCTTGGTGGTGGGAGACAAATTAGCATGGTAACGAGTTTCATGATACATGAGAAGTGAGAGAAGGGTAATTGGGATAAAGAAACTTACACTTAGCCCACAGCCCCTCAGGCACAGCCAGGAGTCGAGGACTGAAACGCCAGTCAGCATCTGGAGTAGTCTGGACGATAAGAGTCGACGTCATGGGGGTTTGTAAGTGCATTGGCCTGCTGTAGACGTCGAGTCCGTGAGACGGGTCGCCATATGTGAGGACAGGTGCTCCATTAGGATCCAGTTTGACTTGGTTGATGGCCATCTTGCAAGCGATGACGAAGGAAACGGTACCAGCCCGGACTGTCCACTCCCCGTTCGGTGGCTTAGTAGTGTTATCACCTGTGTTCATCAGGCCGGAAGTGGCTGTGAAGACATGACCTTCGTTCTTGGGCCGCGTGATTGGCGCTGCTGCCTCTTCTGCATCGTCGTCGACAGCAGTGAGCAGAGCCGGACTGGACGAGAGCATAGATGGAGTCCTCTGTGCCGATTCTTGCAGCACGAGCATGTAAAAGTCCAGCAGGCCAATTGTAGCGATAGCTGCCGGACCTTTGCCAAAGTTGATGTCGAAGGCACAGATCCAAAGGTCGACGTGAACACGTCCAGCAAGCGGCGGGCCCCAGAGATAAAGCTGGGCGCCGATCTCGGCCGAGATGTGCGTGTGAATGAAGAGGAAGTCGATGTTGAAGCTGACACCGACGGCCAGGCCTCCCTGGGCAGTAAAGTGGAAGGGCTTATAGTTGATGAGAAAGTCGGCAAACGCATCGAACCATGCCCCTATGGGCCCTGCGCTGAACGAGGCGTGGAGTCGGCCGCCGCCCATACACGCCTTGGGTGTAATGGCAAAGTAGGCCTGGCCAGTGATGCTAAGGTTATCGCTAAGGCTCCAAGTGATGGCCAGCCGGGCAGGCTTAGGGTAATCGATGGGAACGTCAAAAGCCTCATGGTAGCCACCCAGAGTGAAGACAAAAGTGCCAGTCTTGGAAGAGTCGGCATGCGGAGCATCAAACCAGTAGTAGAGTGCTGCGCCGCCGGTCAGGTGGCAATCCTGGGCTAGGATGAAGGACTGCGGTGAGAGTGCAGCATCGATCTTGAGCGTGCCGTAGCTAAGGTCAGCAACCGCCGAGATGCCAAGCTCGACGTGGACGAACTTGACTGGGGCATCTTCGAGAGGGAAATCGGCCGTGGCCAGCGCAAAGACGCCCAGCGTGATGGAGTTGCCGAACTGCACAACGAGCACGGCGTCGATCGAGATCATCTTGAAGGCATCCACCTTCATGCCGGCGGCCATCCAGTACGTCTTGTCCAGTGGCTGGAACCAGCCGGCTGGCCCAGGATCAGTGAGTTTCTGAAGCACCTGCAGGGCGTCGCCATCCAGGTTCGTATTGGCAATGAATGGGAACTGGAAAATCTGGTCAGGCGTAGGGGTGCGCACGCTGGAGTTGTATCCGAAACCACCCGTGACACCCGTTATCTGAGCAAACTCAAGCGTGACGAGGGGGCCTTCAAGCTTGGCGAAGACGAATATGGACGAATATGGGGACTTGGTCTTGTCCGGAGGTGTGACGAGGCCGTAAAAGCCGGCGGCCTCGAACTGCCACGGGACGAAGCCGACAATCAGGCCTCCGCTGTAGTAGTCCATATTGCCCGTGTTGCCATGTCGGATAATTCCAGCAATGGTCAACGGAGGCTTGTTAAAGGCAGCTGAAAAGCCCTCGATGCCGACGTTTATTGTTGGCACCTCGTCCAAGGTGGTGAAGAGAGCTCCCACCGTGAATCCCAGCACGGAGAAGCCCACCGGCCCCATCTCGAACGTGGCATCGAACATGATAGACAGTGTCTGGCCCTTGTATTTGAGACCAACGTTGCTGATGGACAACGGCCCAGCCTTCTTCTTGAAAGGAGCCTGTGCGCTTTGCCCGCCTTCATCCGCCTCACTTGCCGCCGTCGTTCCGCCCTCCTCTGCCAACACGACGGCTGTTCCAGCACTCTTGGGGGCGGGCGGCTTCGTCTTTGGTTTCATGAAGTCATAGTCCAAGAGACATGAGCGAGTGCCCTGCGAATCATGTACGATCACGACAAAATGGCATCCAGCTCCTATCATCAGATCCTTCGGATCTTGCTTCTTGAACTTGTCTTTAACAAGAGGAGGATCGGACAGGGCGATCTTGAGTTGGTCAAGGTCTTGACGAGTAAGGCCAGATGCTGCATTGGGATCCTTGAGGTTGTCTGGAGAAGGGTCTTGAACCCAGAGGAAATACAGCTCGTCAAGAGGCTGCTCTATCTTTCCGACCAGAGGGATGTCAAAGTGCAGGTCGGGGAATCCGCTGATGGATACCTCAATGAGCCTCTTGGATGGCGCACTGGGACCCCAGTCGCTACTATGCAGCTGGGCAAAGGTGAAGGCCAGCTTGTTAATCTGCAGCTGAGCAAGGAACAAGAAGGAATCCGCCTGAGCAGCCCCAGGTGTTGCAGTTTCACTCTGTCCAGTCTTCTTTTCTACGTCGATGGTAAAGACGTTTGCCTTTTCAGGACGAAGCTCCATGTCGGTGATGAAACTTGGGAGCTCTAATTGGTCATTATCACCGAGCATACCTTGCAGAATGTCACCAATCTTGGCCTTGTCATCCTGCGGGTTCACTGCTGCAGTGAAGGTAACAGTGTTCTTGTCGGCGTGGAAGAAGAGCTCCAGCTCAAGATTGGCAATGAGAAGCTTGCCCTTGATGGTAAACTCGCTTCCAGCCGATTTGGTCTCATCATCTTTGTCGACACCATTATACTTATACTCGACACTCAACGTGTCAATGGCGATGGAATCGAGTAAAGGTGCGATGTGACTCTTGGAGTCTGAATCAAAAAACTCGGCCAGTGTCGAGGCGTAGAGCCCGTCGATGGAACCTGTGAGAACCCATAATTTGTTGGCTGAGCTATAGCTCAGTGACGCCTCCATAACGGCCGTAACCTGGTTGACGGAGGTTATGCTAGGCACGATCCCGGCCATGATAGAGATGTCGAGGGTAAAAGCGCTGCTGCTGCCCCAGGTAAAGCCGGCATCCAGAACAACCTCCCCCAGACATGGTTGAGGTACAGAGCTCTTTGACACCGGCTTGGCAGAAACAGTGCCGCCAATGGCAAACGAGTCATGGGAGAGTGAGACGTATGCTCGGGTGATCTCGGATGGGAGGGTATCTGGGATATTGATGACGCTCTGGGTGGGAACCAGGGACGCAATCTCAATCGAAGTGGCCGGCCTGGATGTAAGGGGCTGCAAAACCTTCCATACCTCCATGTTGGGTTGTAGGTCTTGATTGTGAGAGGGATCGAAGCCTGGGTAAGGGAGGTTTGTGTGTCAGCCTCCATATGGTTGCGGTTTTCAGATTATACTCACTATTCCAAAGCCCACCGGCCAACGTGCCGAACCCACCCTGTATCCTACTCCAGTTGTACGATACAAGGAATACGACATTCTCAGAGCTTCTTCCTTTGCCAAAGCTGGCCGTTACCTCGATATCAAAGCTGAATGAACCCAGAACTGGGCTCTCCGGGGTCGTGAGATAGTCTATCCCCAGGGTAAGCCGCCTGAGATTGGCCTCGGGGAAGATTTGAGTGCCGCTTTCTGTTTTGGAGAGCATTTCGGACACGAAATTCTCCAGTGTATCGTCTCCGATGAGCCAGGCAAGCCACTTCAGGATCCCGCTGAGCGGATCTGCCGAAGTGAACAACAGAGTGAGAGTGACGCCCGAGGGCGCGAACTGGACCCCTGCCGTCATGTTCACTTTGGGGGCTCCGGCTGTTCCAGCCATGACGAAGCATTCGACGTCAAAAGCCACTTCGCCTTTGCTCAAAGGCTGGTTTCCATTCTCAGTCGCCGTTAGTGTCGTTGTCTTTTTGTAAACTGCATTGCTGCTCGTCACTGTGAAGCCTTTGAGCGCCCCTCCCAGGACTGTTTGGAGTTCTGCAAAGACAGGAACCTGGAACTGCAAACGCACTGTGGTCTGCATGTTGGAGCTGGGCACAAGCCACAAGGCGTTCCTCTGAGGTGCTGAAGGCGGATTGCTGGACTGACCCAGTTGGGGGTTGGTGAGGGTCACGTCCATGCCTGCGATGCCCGGTGGCAGGACTTCGACCATGCCGGCGATGCCAGCATTCTTGAAGAGGTCCGTGATGGTGATCCCTTGGATCTCTTTGAAAGTCTTGGGGTCAAGGCCAAAGGTCAACATGCTGCCATTGGCATCCAGCCCTGGAGGTGGGACCCTGGCCCCGGCAGCAGCACCAGGGGGACCGATTGTCGGCAATGGGGGGCCAAAGGTAAGCAGCAGAACATCAGGAGTGGAGCTGAATACTAGAGGCCATGGTGCCTGGAACTGAACGAGGAAGCTGATAATGGTTGCGTTGGAGTCGAGCGTTAGAGAGGCGCCGGCGGCAGCATCGAGGTTGGTGAGCCACTTGAGGGTCTCGTCAGAGCTGTCAAAGCTGGAAGTCGGGCTGGGCTTCTCAGCGAGAATGATGCACTGGTCGGCGTTCAAGGAGGCCACAAAAGCATCGGTTGAACTTCCGCCCGCGAGCACCATGGCAGTGTCGCCGGGAGTCTTTCCCGAGGTGCTGGAATAGATGTAATACTGTTGGCCAGCATTGTCTGATGCTGCTGCTGCCGCCGCCAACCTGAGGCTCCCGGCAGGGACATTGCCCGGCGCGTTGCTGTTCTTCTCTGGTTGACCCATACTGGCATGGGATGTTGCAGAAGGCTGCTATGTGGTAGATGGTTTCGACTCAAGTCTTTTGGAGGTTTTGCGGCCAGGACGGAATAAAGCTTATTGGCAATGGCAGCTTAGAACTCAGTGACTTCTCGTGTCTCCCTTTCTCCTTTCCTTGGTCCCTCGCTTGTCCACGGTGCCTCTATCTGGTCGCTCTGTCATCGATCACCTTCATGCACACGCAGTAGAGAGAAATCCTTTTCAGACTTGGCCAATCGTGACCCAGACGTCGGTGATATGTCGCCGGATGGGGGTGGTGTGTACATGATCGAAGCTGACCGACCGAGCCGGGGTTAACTAAGTGGCTGGCTGAGGTTTGAACTCTGTAGTTAAACGAGGACGACTTTATGTGTGTCTCACCCGCAACGGCCTGAGCCCAGACCTCATACGGGATACCTAGTTAGATAGTGTGGGTGCACATCAATGCCGGACTGATATGTGGCGTCTTTGCCGCTGCGTCACGTCACAGAGGCATTCACACTAGCATCACAATAGTTCGCTTTGCATACTTACATAGCCCCGGTATAAGCCCTGGTCGGGTTACTGCGGATAAACGCATGGGGCCATTGGATGTCCTTCAACATGATGGGCTTGCCTATTCTGGAGACTGAGCTTGGCGACGGCAATAGGTGTGGAAATTCCAATTACGTTTAAATGCTGTTGGAAACACCCAAGCGTCAAGTTTCGACATTACTTTCGTCTGGTGGAACTGACATCGCCTCTATACCATCGCCATCCTACAGGCTGTTCCCTAGCGTTTTGCTTACAGACCCAGAGACAGACAGACGCAATAACACACTCATCATGAGCACATTCAAGGACTTCAGCACCGTCCTGGTGCCCATGCAGCTGGATGTCTTCTCTCTCAACCCGGCCGTGTGTGGCCCTGGCGATACGCCTGGCGACAGCACCAAAAACATCCCCCCCGAGGAAGATCTGAGCGCTCGCATCTCACCCATCACCCAGCCCAACTACACCTTTCTTCGTCTGGAGAACTTTCTCGTCCAAGCGGATGTACAGAACCAGACGGATCTGCATGCCACAGCTCCGTACGATGTCAACTCCCGCATGATGGACCTTGGGGCCATGCCACCAAAGCCGCTCTCCCATCGCTACGGCATCTACATCCACTGGACGCTGCCACGCTTCTACCGCTCCGGCGTGACCTTGGGACAGTCGGTGCCCGAGGAGCGTCGAGAACAAGAACGTTCCCAGCGTGGCCTGCCGGTGGGGGTCAATGGCCCGAACAACACCCCCGCCTTTGTTGAACCGCCGACCCGTTGGGTAGTCGTCCGAGAGATCGATGTGAATAGCATCAAGCCCGAAACTGCCCAAGACAGCTTCAAGGACAAGACCTTTGAGGCATGGGTCGTCGAGAGCGACCACCTCTGGTCACTCGACGAGATCCCTCTGGACCTCGACCTGCAGACTGACATGGCTCCCTTTGTCATGGCTGATGCTGGCCCCGGAGTCAATATCAAGGAGCAGGCCGAGGTCTTCATCGGTCGCAAGACGCCGCTTGAGGAATGGACCGGCGTCGAGAACCCGCTCTCGCAGCGTCCCAGCCTCAGCCTCCTGCGCAGCAGCAACCAACTGTTTGCCGACTTCCAGATGCACAACTCCAACGTCTTCAGCATTCTAGACAACTTCAGATACGGCGACGACAGTGACCCGCAGTACCTGACCAGCGCCACATGCAACTACTACGTCCTCGGCTGGCACTGGAAGCCAGAGGTCGATCCGTTGTGGAACTCGGGGGCTGGCAACGCTCACGGTGCCAGCTTTGAAGCCCTCTTCATGAACCTGCTCGGTATCGGGCCTGGAGATCCCTGGCTGAAAGAGAAGAGTCAGCTCCGCATCATGTGTCACGGTGCAATGTATGGCGTCAACTGGCAGAGCGATAGCAAGCCTAAAACAGTTCCTGCAGACGACTACTCCAAAAGAGCACGCGACCCTAAGGTTCCCGCCCTATCCGTCGGGACAACTCCGATAGATGCCCTCATTTCGTACTGTTCCGCTCGCAAGGGCAAGACAGGCACCGACTCGGACATCGCAAAGCTTGAGGAGGACATTCTCGCCATAGAGTCTCTTCTCCATGCCAGAGACGATGGCGTCGAGAGCCAGCGGGAGGCCAAGGACACCATCTACACCTGGGCATTTTCTCGTTCGCCGGGTGGTACATACTACCACTTCTCCAACACGGAAGACGGACAGTCTGCGCCAGATGGGCCTCTCAAGCCATCAGACGACGCAATAAAGGCCCTGCACGACCTCAACCAGACGCAGATGCTGCTAGATGCGTGCAAATCAACAATCGATCAATACCGCTGGGACATGTTCTCCCTATGGTGGAAGTACGTGAGCGACATCGGTAGTAAGGGCGACCCTCAAAGGGACTCGACCTTTGGTGATAAGGCCAAGAAGCTTTCAGACCGTCTGACAGCAATGCAAAGCCGAATCGAAAGCCTTTCAGACACAGTCCAGGACATGTTAGACCCCAAGGATCCGCAAAAAAAAGCCAACAACTTACTCGCCTCGGTCAAGGCAGGGAGTCAGTCTCCTTTCTACCTCGCCAATGATCCAACCCTGCTTATCGGCGGCGTCGAGTCAGGCTGGCCGCTCGACTACCTACTCAAGATGTCTGTCCGCGCACCCTTCCAGACCATCACTTCCACAGCTGGCCTGCCTCCTCCCCTGCAAGCCCTGACAACACAGCTCCAAGGCAAGGTACCCAATGGGTTTGGTTCCGCAGTCGGCTCTCTCCTCACCGAGTTCTACCGGCTCGGACCAGGACGGGGAGTCTCGGGCACGCCACCAGCGGGCCAGTTCTATCCCCAGTTCCACGACACCAACTCGTCAGATGGACGCTGGAGAGATCAGTGGGGAGATCGACAGCCATGGTTTCCCCTGTATATGGAATGGGAGGTCGAATACACTCACATTCCCTTTGAGTACTGGAGCTTGGATGATCACACAGCACGTCTGTCGGCTAGTAAGCTGACCAGATATGGCATCTCGGTGCCCCTAGAAGGCTCACCGCCGGTGGAACCACCGCTGTGGGAGAAGATTCCCGAGCATGACAATCACCGCGATACTCGAAGGCTGTCTGGACGGGTCCTTATATTGCCCCAGCCGAGCTTTTCGCTGCAGGCCAAGGTGAAGCAGTTGTTTCTAAACACCCCACCGACCATCCTGAATAAGTATCTTGACGAGGAAAGCCGCAAAGAACTCCTTCTAAATATGGACAAGCTTTTCTATCTCTCATCCACCCTGACCGGCCTGAACAACGGGCTCATCACGCAAGCTCAGGGAAGCCATATCAAGCCCGAGAACAAGACGCTTGGGCCGGATGGGGAGCAGAGTTCGGCAATGACAGCGGCAGCCTTTACCAAAGCCGGTCTGACCGCAGACAAGCTTGACCTCATCCAGGGCAACTCGGCGCTGACTCCATACGCCACCTTGGCGAACTTTCCGGACACCGAGTTCTGTCCTTTCAAGCCAGTGACCCACGGTCAATTCAGGCGAGTAGAGCTGAAGGAGAAGATTTGAGTCGTGGACTAACTCCAATTACGAGCAGGTTCACCAAGCTCAACGTCATTGACAAGTTCGGCCAGTCCATCATGGTCATCGACCAAGCCCCGAAAGTAGGCGGCCCACCTGCCATGTATCCCGCCATCAGCGATTTCTACGAGCCTCAGACCATTCAGTACCAAGACCAGGAGCATGCCAATACTGTAGAGATGCAGGATCCTCTCTTAGATGAGTTCATGCAGCTACCACCGCAGATCAATCAGAACTCGCGGCTCAACGCCAACTTTGTCAAGCGCATTGCTGACGACTCTCCCACCGGAGAGGCGGATCTGAATGCCAAGTGGCGGCCTGTAACCGAGTGGGAGACTCCGATCTGGGGCTGGGTCATGACCAACTACGCTGACTATGGGATCCAAATCTTTCTCCCCGATGGCACTTTCTACCGTGAAGTCCGCCATGGTGGCCCCTTAGGAGATCTCAAGTCACCCAAATGGATCCCTTTCGCACCTGACAGCGACAGCGGCAGCATGGGACAAGACGCGCCCCAGCTGGATGCCCTGGTCCAGAAACTATCAGACCGGAGCTACCTGGAAGGGTTCTGGCACATGATCACGACCGCCCAGGACAACTTGCCGCCGGCACCAGCAGCTTATGCGCAGTTCCTGAACTCCATCGTGGGCAAGCCTCTGGCCCTCGTCAACATGGGCTGGTCACTTGAGCTTAGCCGACCCCCTCTGATCTGCCAGAGTACCAATGCCAAGGTTGTCGATCCAGAGATCATGTTAACAAAGCCGCCCACCGGCGACCATTCGTACTACAAATTTCAGGTGCGTCTAGGCGACAAGGATAGTGAGTACGACGGACTGGTTGGCTACTTTGACACAACCTCCCCAACGTCAGACGAGCTGCAGCTGGACTACATCAACACTTTTTTCGTGCCCGAGGACCCAAGCAAGGGCATCGAGCCGCTGCGTCGGCTCAACACGAACACGTACCCGCACTTCACGGCCTTCTGGCAGATGCCCTTCCCAGAACAGTCGCCCTACAATGACCAGACAATCCCCGATCCTTCTGGCTTCTGCGACGGTCGGAATGCCAACATGTCCGTCTTTGGCGCCATCATCGACCCGTTCACCACCGTCCACGCCTACTCGTCCTTTCTCCCGCCGGTGGAGCTATCTCTGCCACGCTGGACTTGGCAGGGCGCCATGGACAAGATGACGGCCTTCTTCCACGCCGGACCACTAACGCTGCCGGTGCAGCAGGTCCCGACGTTTGACTCGAAGGACACTCTGACCAGCAAGAATGCGCGGGACTTGCCAACGCGCAACTTGCCGCTGACGGCGCTCGCAGCTGGGGACTGGAGCTGGTTCCAGCCATATGCGGAGGCGGCGCCCCTACCCGTCTTCAATCCCTTCGGCATCGAGAAGACCGGAGACTTGCTGAAGCCCGGATTCCAGGCTGGGCCGTACACGGCCGTCGAAGGGTTTCTTCAGCTGAGAAATCCCATCATGACACCGACGAAGAAGAGCGACGGAGACTCGCAGACAACTTGAGGGTTGTGTCCAGTGTAAATTCTTTAAGATGATCTTGCTGTAATCAACGACGCATTGTGCCATGGTTTTTTTTTCCGCGCGGCAAATTGAAGCCAACCACCATGTGAGCTTCGAATTACCATCTGAAGTCCGCAACGCATCTTTATCACCGAGGTAGCCAGTCAGTTTAGTGACGAGGCGGGACTGCTGTTGTTCAACCAGGACACCTCAAAGTTACAAGGAGAAGTAAAGTGAAGAAGTCAATTTGTTCAAGACTGCAAAGAACCAACACTGCTTGAATCAGAATCACCTCAATCCATCAGCGGCGCCTGGAGCCGGCTCCTTCATCATCATCCTGTTCATCCTCAGCTACCGAAAGCCAGGGTAACAACGCCCTGAATGTCTGGATGCCTATTTAGGGGTCCATGGGGCTAGACTGCGGTCCTTTCTCCCATCGAAGTTATCGTAGTTTGCCCCGGCCGTCCAAAGCAGCCATGAACAGTTCATGCAGGGGCTCGATAGATACCTCCATATGTCCCCATCACGGTAAGGATTGTACTCGTCACCTGCATTGCTGAGAAACTCCCTCGTGAGGGCAAGACCATGCAGTTTCACAAAGTTGAGAGTCTTATCATTCCTTCTTCATTGTCAGCATCGTCCTCTGTGACCTGGGTAAGGGACGGGACATAACTCGCCTTATCAGCTCCGTGAGCGGATACGTCTCGGCGCAGTTCCCCCAGGCCGCGCCAGAACCGCCAGCAATATGCTGCTCAGGAGCAGACCTGTTCTGCCAGTCATTTTTGATAACGTATCCGTTCGCAAGCTTGGACAGCAAGCAGAACCGGCTATATCCCACCCTCAGGCGCCATAGTCTGCCCACCGTCGCCTCGGACCAATTGCTGCCAGCAAGCGAGGCCCCCAGGCCAAAGGAGAATTGGCCATCGTCCTCCTCATACCATGTGCACTGGAACATGTAGGGCCAGTCACCCGCTCCACTGCCCGGTTTCCACGGCCCAGGTTGGTGTCCCGCGATCTTGGAGCACCAGCGCGCATAGACAGCTGTCAGAGGGAGGAAATAGTTGTTTTTGGTCGCCCCGATGGGTGCAGGTCCCAGCAGCCCGAAGAAATACGCCAGTAGATCGTACGGGCTGAAGTAAGGAACCATTTTGGCATCCTGCCGAGGAAGGGATTCAGTGAGCAGTTGGAATTTGGAGCCCTCAGGGGTTTTCCCCTGCTTCCACAAAGGTTCGAGCTTGCGGTGGAAGTGTTGGTCAGGCTTCAAATTGGGATCATATTCTTGATACCAAAGCCCTACTGGCAAGCTGCAATTTCAAGACTGTCGTCAGCCATAGACTGGAACCCTGGGACGCTAACAGCGACTGAACCTCACCTCAGCAATTTTAGATTGTCACGGGCTTTCTTCAGCTTGGCCTGGACTTCCACGTCCTTTGCACGGTCGCCGCCCTTTGTGCCATTGCAGACGCTGTCGAGCCAGGCGTATATCTGCCACCCAGTCAGTACCGCATGAGGAATGCTCACAAGCCAACCAGGTGGGTTTCTTAGATAAGGGCCCGGAAGAACTACCGGTGAGTCAAGGTACTCACTTGTATACGGTTAAACTTGTACGCGCTGCGGAAGAAGTCGCTCTGGCCAAAGGCTTCGAGAAGGGCAAAGTCTGAACTCATGGCTGTCCGTCTTAGTTTCCTGCTTCTGTGGAAAGGGGATGTCAAGTCAAGCTTTGAAGATACTACAGCAGATACTAGTG
Organism: Fusarium buxicola; assembly: GCA_014899095.1. Classification (NCBI taxonomy): domain Eukaryota; kingdom Fungi; phylum Ascomycota; class Sordariomycetes; order Hypocreales; family Nectriaceae; genus Fusarium; species Fusarium buxicola. The sequence continues at coordinate 97,322 of JAAVUK010000309.1, forward strand.
TAGGAGCTAGGTTTCCGATGACAAGAGGTTGGACCCGATGGAGCCTCAGAAGCAGGGTTTGGCTGCCAGATCAAGTATCTCTGGCTCTTGATATCTCTCGCTTGTAACCCAACACTAAAGCATCCGGTACTTATCAAACAGCAGGTTCCGTTTTGGATTATGCAACGCCTCGCTATATGCATATAGACTATATCTCGATCACTACCATGAAAGCAACATATTTAAGGGCGTCACTCCATCTCATGCCTTCTCCGCTCCTGGTTAACCCCCTCTTCCCATGCACATGCGCTCTCCATCACCTTAGGAAGCGTAACAGCCCATTGAAGACTGTCGTGGATCGTCCCACGACCCTTTTCAGCTCGAACAACCCAAGCCACGACGACGAGCATGGTAAGCAATGCACCTCAAAGTCAATAGTCGGAAGCAAGGGATTCTAATCGGATGCAGAGCGGACAAGTGCCTACCCCGCCGGAGCAATGGACGACGGATGCGGGGGAGATGAACGTCAGCTACTTCTGGGGCGCCAATGGCGTCGGCACCAACGTGGCCAGCATGTTTGGGCTGACCAGTCCCCAGGGGCTTATGGTCCGGAGCAGCGCGAGCGGCGGGGGGGCGTACTTTTTCCAGGCTGGGGGCAAGTACTATCTCTGGAACATGGTAACAAATCAGGTCTTTCAGTACACACAGCCAACAGACCTCGATAGTATCTTGGCTGAGATGCGCAAGTCGCGTGGCCAGGGCAAGGTGGAGACGACGGAGCTGACACAAACCAACCCGCCGGAAGACTGATATGGGATGGACACTTGTTGGTGTTGATGGGTCACTCTAGCTTGCGACATGGCGTGAGTATGATATCAGAGACGGGTCCTTTCTGGAGCCCGCTCTGCAGGAAGTCGAGAACATCGACCGACTGTGGCAGCTCGTAATGGTGTGCTCTGAATTGTCCGCGTAATCTAGAACTGGAGAAACATACATCAGCTCTATCAGGAGTAACATGCATCAGCTATATCAGTAGAAACATGCATCAACTCTATTTCAGCCGTACGTGGCTTTTCGGATTCATCCCCAGACCGAGATCTGCATGCAGCTCGCGACGACCAACAGTGCGAGATTCAGAGTACAACACACTGACGTTACATGTGGCGTGAAGTGGCTAGCTGGAGGGCTGTACCGACTACAGGGTGCCAGGATCTGTAATGTTAAATGGCATACAATAGCCACACGATGTGGCGAATACCCAGTATAGTAATTTATCAGTAAGGATAATGCTCTCTATGGAGGCCAGCGGTGGCGAGTACGGATAGTTGCTCCACCTTTTGACAATACAGATCCTGGCACCCTGTACCAGGATAGTCTATGTAGCCACCTCCACAGTTAGAGTAGCGTGCCGTGCCGTGCCGTGGCGTTGGTGCCCGGTTTGGATATAAAACGTAACCGAGCGATGATGCTGGAATGCAGTCCATGTCCCTCATGTTGAGGGTATGACCACCAGCCAGAGCCATTATGGTTATGTTGCCGTTATGATCATCGGAGCCTTTTCTCAAGGCCCTGGATAGAAAGGAGATGGAAAACGCAGCACAAGTCTTTCACAAATGGAGCAAGATGCTTAAGACAAAAACTCAAATTGTTGCTATCAAGATCACGCAAAATATGTAGCATCACCTCGACCTGTGCTCCCCCATTACAATTTCAAACCCGTCGTGGCCTCATTGATACTTGTCGTTTATGATAGTGACTGTCGTGTCGTTGTTGGGGATAGAAACCGTCTTGGTGACATCTGGATCGTTGGAGTTGATGCAGTATACCGCCGACGACTTGACCGTCAGCTGGCTTGCGCGCTTGAGGGTGTCGTTGATCTGCCCCAAGGACAGCAGAAAGCCCATCTCTTTGACCGTAGTCATTGCAACCCAGGCCTTGGCCGACCGCGGCAGCAGGCGTAGAACCAAGTAGGACGTTCCGTCCTCGACAGTGTTCATGGCCACCACATTGAACCGCAGGTTGGTCAGCATGGCGACGCCGGTGCCGTTGTAGTTTTCCATCAGATAGACCGTGTCAGTAGGCTTCTTCGGTGCCGCGCCCAGCTTGATCTTCAAGTCCAGCTCGGTCAGTTTGTACTGGTTGCTGGGGTCCTGCCTCACGCCGATGGAGAAGATCAGGTCCTGCTGGAGGTTTGGGTCTTGCAGCTGAACAACGTCGGTGCCGCCTGTCACGTTGCTGAAGATCTGAATCCTGTACGAAGGCGGCCCTGCTGGATCGATCGCAGTTATGGCCCTGTCCTTTGGCTTTGGAGAGGCGACAGCTTCGGTGGTGCGGACGGCGCGGACGTGGGGACTCAAGTTGAATGATGTTAGTGATGGCTGAGCAACGTGACCCTCTGGCCGCCCGAACGTCCACTTGGAAGGGTCGTCGTTCCCGGGGTCCGTCTGGGCAGCGGCAGGCATGTCTCCAGCATCATCACTTCTCTTGCTGTCATCCTGGACATTCCTGGCTTTGTTGACGCGTACTGGTGCAAGCTGCTTCAACGTCCTGACGGGATCCCTGGTCCTGACTGGCTCCCTGGTCCCTGCAGGGCTGCTCAACACCGAGAGAACGGTCGTGGCCTTTGCTAGAGAAATGGTGAGGTTATAGGTGGGATCGTTCAACTGCATGGCCAGCAGCGCCGACGTCGATGCGTCGTCTTGGAAGTACGGCTTCTGGACGCCACCGTCATTGTAAGTAGGCATCAGAGTCTGCAGCTTCGTCAGTTGCAGGTCGACGTAGCGTGGCAGCCGCAATATGCGTAGGTCGTTCAAGCCAGATCCCGGCACAGAGTTCCAGATGAAGAGACTGTCGGCGGAGAGATCTCCTGTAGGCGTGTTGGTGATTTTAATTAGGGGATCGTGCCGCTGGTTGTCCGTCTCGCGGGTCGCCTCGTCGACTGTGTACTGCCGCCGGATGTCGACTTGGATGTTGGCCGTGTCGAGCGACCCTGCGACTGCAAATCGCTGCTGATGCGGCGGCTGCGTGAAGACAAGGCTGGAGAAGTCGGCCGAGCCAGGCACGCGGTCCATGAAGCCCATCATTACGCCGTCGGTGACGATTTCATGCCGGAGCAGCGGTGCACCATCTGGCGGATCACCACTGTTGTGGACGTCGCTCTCTCCATTGGCCAAGACTTGAACCCGAAGATCCGGAAATCTGCTCACAACATCGGACCGGAGATAGAAGCCGTATGTGGGAATCTGTGTCTTATGTCCGGTCTTGTCGTCCACGTGGTTGATGTAGTCGTTGAGCGCAGTCTTGATAGCGACGCGGTCGAGGTCAGTCCCCTGGTGGTTGCCCAGGCTTAGTGCACCGTCTACAAGGGCATCGACCCAGTTGGGGTCTATGCGGAAGAAACGCAGGGTTTCTTGGCCCAGATAGCTAGGGTCTGGGATCAGGTAGTGGGCCGGCACACCAGCCAGGAACATGCGGTCAACCAGCCACAGGAGCACAGTCATCCAGTCCGTCGACTTTGGCGCGTTAGTCTCGTTAAAGATGGTGTCGTCAGTGCTCTTGGCCAGCCGCCGGGCAGCCTTGGAGGCTTGAGCTGGGTACTTGTCCTCGATGGCGGGTGCAGTCATAGAGAGGTCGGGAATCTCTCCCTTGGTCAGCCTAGGACGCTGCCAGCGCTTGTTGGGTGCACCCGGCGTGAAGGTCGGCGGGGATTGCGGGCTGTCTGGCGATGAGGGCGGTGATGGTGCTCCAGATGAAGGTGGTGGTGTTGGCAGGCCATGGCCGAGATGTATCGAAGAAAGACTCTTGACGACGTTGGGTAGATCACTCAATACCTCGCTCTGGGTTCTGATCATGCTATCGGAGATGTCCTTGATAGTCTGTGTCTTCGCTGCCTGTGTAGCTGCAGCGCGAATCGTCGTTCGGAGCCGTCCCAACGCCGCGGTGAAGGCCTGGTCACCCAGCGCCAGTGTACGGCCAAGCTGCCAGGCGATGGAGTAGGTGATATCTATGAGCCCCACGTCTTTGTCGAGTATCTGCAGGTCTACACCCGAGTTGGAACATTTGGTCAAGTTGTCAAGCTCGTGGACGTACGTAGGTGTGAATGGACTCCGGTACAGCGCAACGGTAGGCTCACCCGTCTGTGTCTGATACTTGAGCAGCGTGTATCCATCATCAAGACGAGCGGCAATGCGCTTCTGCATGTCGTCGCTGGAGCTTCTCAGCGGTGCAATGATGCTTTCTGGAGTTCGTAGCACGTCCAGTGTGCTTCCGAGACTCTCAAAGGCATCACGTACGTTGAGCATAGTCGGCGGCATGACAGTGTAGTTCCAACTATGCAGCGAGCACATGGCCACATATCTAGCGCTGATCGGGAGGGGCATAGCCTCGACACCTTCGATGGAGACAAGATGGGCTGTCACGGTGGTTGGCAGGGCGTTGTCCAGTGGCCCAGACCGGTTGCCGACGACGATGGAGAAGATGGCTGTGTCTTCAACTCCAGCCAAGGCCATTCCAGTAGGATTGATCTTGCGCACGTGGGATAGATATTGGTAAGGCACCGTGTAAGGGTTCGCCGGCACTTGTCTTACTCCATCTGGCCCGAATGGCGAGAATAAGCTGGTAAACAGATCCGGCTTGACAAAGATGAAGTCGCCTCGCTGCATCTCCATGATGCTGGGGTCACCAAGATCCTTTGTTATCGGAGTCGTTACGTCAAGGTTGGCGGTGGGCGCCATTGCCCACAGGTCAGCCACGCTCATGTTGACCGTCATGGTTGACGACTGCGTCACCGGTTTGATGGTGCCCTGGCTGGTGTTCCGGAAGATGCTCGTAGGGCCAACAAGGTCTGCCGGGGGCAGCCTGAGCTCATCCTGCGAGAATGAGAAGAGTACCAGCCACGGCACCTTGTTTCGAGGGGGATCAGTCCTCGTGGTGGGGGAAGCTTCATCGGTCTTGGGACTGCCATACCGTTCCCACGGGAGATGAGGGTCGGTCAGGACGACGTGAGGAAGAATGCGGTGGTCGTCGCTGTAGCCAGACGGCGGGTACACCGAGTGAACAGAGCCATTGGGCAAGGAGAACTGCGGCGCGTCGACCAGGAAGTCTTGCTCCGCGGTGAGCGTGAGTTGATCATTTGCAGAGTCGTTGGAGTTGACGGTCTGGGTGACATCGACATGATGAACAGGGCCAGCGACGAGCCCCGGAGCCCAGTAGGAGCTGATCTTCTCTTCTCCTGGGCTGAGAGGCTCGTCATCACTGTCGCTGTCGGAGCCATCACCAGTTGCAGCAGCCAGGAAGACGACACTGTTCTCGCTCTTCTGCGCTGCCGCCGCGAGCTTTCTGGCATGGCGAATGGTGAGGTGCCGTGGGGAGTTGATGGCCGTACTCTTGCCTCCGGAAAAGATGACCATTGTTGCCAATAAACGATGACAGCTTGCTCTGGTCCGCCGGTGAAGGTGAATTTCTACTACGGGAAACAGAGATGATCTTGAGCAGAGCGCACGTAGACCACGGAGAAATGATTATCAGACAAAGGCGCAAGAGATGTCGTCTTGGTCTGGTGCAATGTCTTTCAGATGAACACAATAGACAGGTACCGGCAGAGGCGTCAAGTCAAGTATACGGCGATATGCCAGAAACAACCGCGATGGATGGCCTCACTTCGAGAATCATTCTATGCGAGATTGCATTAAGCCGTGTAGTAGTCGACGGAGATGCCAATTGGCTCTGCTGTGATAATCGTCCAGCACCCCCCCTCCTCTCCATGTCCGTCAGAGGCTGGCTGAGAGTCTATTGCAGACTATCGGTCAAAGCCAGGTCCCCACTCACATCTCATGCAATGTATAATCAATCACATTTTATTGTTATACAGCGTCGCTGTGGCGTCTCGGCTGGTCTTGCCCGCGACGGCCAAGATGATGATTGGAAAGGCTCCGAGACTGTAGGCGTTGCTGAACCACCTGTGCCAAAGCTGTCTGTGTGGGACCATCACCTCCCAGGAGGACACCAGATGGAGGATCGGGGGATATCATCTCGCCGGGGCATGTATAAGAGCCGGGTGACTCTCTATCTCGCAAAGGCGACATGCGAAGCAAGCCAAAACCATCTCATCCTCCTCTCATCATCGATCCCGGAGCCCCTGCCACAGAATTACCAGAACCCTCTCCTGATTTTCCATCTTTGTCAATATGGCGTCTGTCGCAGCTATTGTCAACCCCGCTGTTCCCGACGGCAAGACCGTCAATCTCTACTACAACACCCCCAATGCCCAGGTTGCCCTGGCCCTCAAGTCCGGGACGGATGCTCCTGATGACGACTCCAGCTTCTGGGCTGCGAGCGACAGTGACTACAAGGGCTACATCCTGAACCCTTCCCAGTTTGCGGTGGCCCAATTCCGTGGCGTCAGTACCGTTGTCGCTGCAACCATCCCCAACGTCGGAGCTGGCCATACTCCTACAGTGAACAACATTGCCCTAGTCTCTCCTGTCTACCGGACGCTCACCACCACTTCTCTGGCTAACAACAATGTTGCCATGGCCACCTCTGGGGATAAGGCGTGGGTTTACTATCTTTCGTAAGTGCCCAGTGCCAATGAAAAGAATGCAGCAGCAACTAAACCAGAGTTGCAGTGGCACAGATCAGGGCGGCATGTCCCTTAGGGAGTACAACATGGTCTCTTCTACCAGCTCTGCCTACCTCCAGAGCCAGGACGTGACTGTAAACAGTTCTCTGGCGGCTTGGTATAACGCCAAGAAGGCCCAGCGAGTTGTCATCTACCAAGAGGTTAATCAGAACCACTTGAAGGAGTTCAACGTCAACACGAACCAGAGTACGCTACCATCCCCAGCTCCAATATTCAGGCCCAGGCTTGCTGATATTCTAACCATTCTGTAGCCTACGACATTGAGGCCACGGACAACGCCAAGCCATTGACGACGTTGGGTGTGACATTCGTCGATGGCATAGCCTACCTGTATTACACCGACAACAACAACAACCTGATCCGAGTCATCAAGGATAATGATGGCTATGGCAACCCAAAGAAGATCCAAGGCGCTCCCAAGATGGGCGCCGGGAGCCAGATCACCGTTGCATCGGCGAATGGCATCAATCACATCTTTTTCGTAGCTGTGGACGACATGCCTAGCTACACCAGCACTCAACAGTTCACCCACATTACAGACCCGATTCAGCAGTGATGAAAGTCTCGTAGAGGCATGCAAGAAAGGCAGCAGCCGCAAATCTATCCCTGCCACCCGATCCCAGTGCTTTTGATCTGGTCTATAGTTCATAGCTTTCCTTGCTCTCCATTACTCTTAGAGTATGGCACTTGAAATGCTCCAGAGAATCTACATTGAGTTATGAAATTGCTATTCGTGTACAGAGCTATTCATGTGACTGTAAAAGTAGTTGATGAAAAGTCCCTGAGCAATGCTTTGTCTGAAGCTGGCTGCACGTTTCCATATATCACATTTCGGAGATGAAGCTGGATAAATTTGCGTTATGCAATTAGTCTCTATGATTAATAACTCAGGGATGAAAACTCAAAGCTTCTTCCCTATTTAACGGTTCAAAACATAATGTGTATTTCGCTGCTGCGAGCCTTCGCGAACACTCAACTCGATCTCGTCTTTTACCCAATTTTGCCACACGCTTACGGCCCAGGCACAACATTCGGCGCTATTACTTTGAGCACCGCAGCTCCAGGCAGACTGGAAGTGACCTGGGTTTGATGGTAATTTTTTCGCTACTGAAATTTAGTGTTATCCCAGGTCTTTATCATAGTCTCACACTTTTATACCTGGCCTAGCTTGCAAGGTTGGTTCGTCTTAGAGCTTCAGCGATATATAAACCAAGTGGTATTTATAAGAATAGCACTGCTAATCTATATTAGCCTCGACCACTTCGTATTCCATTTATCATAGGTCCTATAATCTTCTTTGAAAGCTCTTTTCCTCCACGCCCGTCTATCGCTTTCCTGATGCCTATCAATAGGGGCTGCAAAACCCTGTCCGTATTCCCAGCAACTCTCTACTCTTGAATACTTCATTCAAACCACACCAGTTACTTTCTATTGCTTCTTCTGGCTCTCGCAACTTGAACAGCAGCATCCTCGTGATGGTCATAGCTAGTGGATCTTGGGGGCCCTTCCTAAGACTACTAATAAGTTCGTCTCCGATACCTGTCCCAACCGCCGGCTGGGTCAGTGCCTTCGGAATGGAAGCGCTGTGGCTTAGGAAAGAATCCAGCACCGTCAAGTACGACTCCTCATCTTTCCTTTGCCTTTGCGGATGCAATCCCCTATTAACGAAATCTGCACACGCCATCGAAGGCTGTGTCTTGACTACCGGACCGTAATGAACATCAGCATTAGCATCAGCGCCGTTTTCGAGAAAAAACTGGGAGATACCACTCTGCAAACAAGAGTTGAACTTTTTCGAATTGAACCCTCCCCATTCGGCCATCCGGCCTATGAACACGGACCATGGCGTCCTTCGAGCAAGCATGTCGTTTCCCGCCTTGTATTGCTCGCTGGGGTCATGACCATTATCAAGCAGAACCTGCAGTGTTTTGTAGTGTGTACTGGGACAAGGCAGATTCTCGTCGGTGTGGTTTGACAGGTCAGGAATATGTAGCGCGGGACAATCAAAGTCTTCCAAGCACTCCGGGTTCTCGACCAGCTTTTAGCCAAGGTAGTCTGAAAGATCAGCTTGAACGACTCTCTCGCGGAAATAGAGCCTGCTAGCAGATGTCGACGACCTCCTCCACTCATCACCGTTAAGCGCCGTCTGGTCGCTAGTCTCTGGTCCGCGAAAAGAAGATTCCATCTCGCCGATAATTTCGAAGCTTTCCGAGGTTGTACGGTCATTCACCTCCCTAAGAAGTTGGGCATATAGAAAAGCGCTCTAAACGCGAGTATCTATCAGATCGTCAGTATATCAACCTAGAAATAGCCTACGAGGGACTCTGCCCGGGGTAGCTTTTCCCTAAGCAAGGTAAGCTCTAAGAATAGATAGCTCTGGGTTAAGACTTGGTCGGCTCTTAGCCGCGAGAATATCTAACATCTCATGATATCGTAAGAAATCGGCCACAGTTTGGTAAAGAAAGTTAACTCGATTCTCGGTTCTCTCTAAACTCCACCCATTATTTCGCTCAATGACTGTACTGATATTGGACGCTCCTCTATAGAAGACCTGTACAGCATCAGGAATATCCGAGGTAGGCATAATGAGCACCTGGGGAAACGCCGTGGCATCGGGCCATCGATATTGCTGATGAGAGTTCTTGGCGACGTCATGATGACTTCCAGTTGTGGTGGTTGCTGTTGAGGTGGATTGTCTCATGTGGAAAAGCAGGGAGCTCGTGTAGTCACTGAGGGCTAAGATATCCTCTTATAAGGTAGACTATGTAGTATGAGTCTTCCCTGCGGCAAGAAGCAAGCTTAAAACTAGGCAATTGTGTAAGCATTAGGTTATGATGCTTGAAGTGTAAAGAAAACTGCTTCTTTATTATTGTGGAAGCACTTTACGAATCTTATACAGTTAAACCTAGTACGGGTTGGTTTACTTCCATATGAAATATAATTATCACAGTAGAGAATAGGCAATCGTCTTAGGGGGCTAGAAAGCTAATATTTTATTTTCCATTATAGGAATGAGGTACTGCTAGATCTAGCGACGAGCGCGGTCCCGTCCGATCGAGGCGAGCAGTCGCAGCGAGGGCATCCAACTCGGTGAGCGTGTCAAGCTTCGTCTGCGACTTCATGACCGACGCACGATCGTCAGCCATGAATGGATACCGGGCATCTGGGTTCTTTCGCCAGAAGACGACGATGCTCGAGATGATGGTCATGAGCAGTAAGACCAAAGAGAAAGCGGCGTTGGCAACAAAAAACACAAGGCCGGTGACGGAAGCAGCCATAGCCGGAGCCCCGAAAACGTTGCTCATGAGAACGAGACAGATGGCGTTGAAGAAGTTGAGAGCGAAGATGGCGATGTTGAGCGAGTTGGTGCTCTTATCCATATGAGGTCGCATGACAGTACTGGCAATCAAGGGAATCACCTCGATGATAACCAAGGCAATCGCTTGAACAACGCCATTGTGCTGGCCAAGAGCGATGAACATGCCCTTGACGAGGATATACACGACAAGGGGGATAACAAAGTAGTAGGAGGTGGCCCGGAACTGAATGTAGAGAAATCCCCACTTGTTCAGTACTCGAGAGTCCGCATAAAGGCTGTAGGTCGGGTTTCGGTGTATAGCGAGACGGACAATCTTGACGATAGCCAAGCCGAGGGTTATGAGCATACCGAAGAAGAAGAATACGGCGAGGACGACCAAGGCAGGGGAATCGACTTGAGTAAACTCCCAGAGGCAGAGGATGGTCATCTGAGGGAAACCCATCAGGACAAGTCGAAGGAGAATGCCTTTGAGGATAGTACGCCACTCTCTCCGAAACTCGACAAATCGATCGCTCTTGATCCATGACTGCTTGGCGCACAGGTCGAGCACGAACTTGAAGAGGATGACAAATATCATGGCCAAGACAATCAAGGTGATAAAAAACACGAGACCGGTTAGGAAAAGGCTCGTCGTCTCGATCTTGGAGCGGAACGCAACGCGCTGTATCCCGTAGACAACAAACGAGCCGTTCTCGAGTTTAATGTTGGCCCTCTTGACGATATCAAGGCCGCGGCTTGCCAGGCCCACGGCGCCTTTGGGAACGTAGTCGACAGATCGTTTCGCAACCAGAACAGAGGCCGAAGCAAGTGAATGGAAGATGGTGGCGGGTGTACCTCCAGTGGCGCGTTGATACCACGTGAAGATGTCCTGCATCCAGTTGACCGTGATGATGCCCATGGTCCATTGGAAGTTCATCGTCCAAGCCTCCACGATAGGAGGCATATGGACACCGGTGAGACCAATGATGGCCTGGGCCTGGAAATAGCTAAATAGAGAAAGGGTGTTGGCGGCCAAGTGCGCGGAAGCGTTGCTATAGCCGAGCAGGGAGATGATGGCAGATGACACGAGGCCAATTCCAATGATGATGGCCGTGACCCATTTGACCGATAGCTGTTCGACTGTCTTCCCGGTGGAAAAGTTAGCCTCGACACAGGCAACACTCTCACCTGTGGACGTCAAGTTGATATATGCGCGGATCTTGGCATCTAGGTCGGGAATGCCGTAGGCAATGCCCGGCACTCGGTCCAGGTGGTTACCAAGCGGAAAATTGAATTTCTGGTCCATATTGCCGGGTGCCATGGGGCACAGGCTGGGCAACTTGAGGCCACAGGGATCGACCTTCTGGCGTATAAACTCGTAGCCGTACACTTCGAGAGCGACATCAAAGACGACTTTTCCCTGGACAGTCGCAACTGCCTTGACATCGATGGTGGCCAGGGAGTTGTTGGGGGTGACGACGACGTTGAACTTGCTGGCGGAAAAGGCCGACTTGTCCTGGCAGCTTTTTAAAGAGTTGGACACCAGGATGCGCTCGGCCGTCGCGGAGGGTACGAGGGTCGCAACCCACGAGAGGATGGCCACCGTCGTCGTGAATAACCTCATTGTCGTGGTGTTGCGGCGCGGCCAGCAACAGAGAGATGGCTTGATATCTGCCCTGAGACAGCCCGGAAAAGGGCGAGAATAAGAGCAAGCTCGGCGTCGAAAGTGCTGGAGCTGTTTGTAGCTCGGTTTGGTGAGTGTGAGAAGTCTTTAATAAACAGGCGCAACAACGGATCCGAGTTGCATGGGGCCCAAGTTAATCAGCGGGGATACTAGATGCGGGTTGACAGGGGCATCGGACTTAAGCCCTTCGCATGAGACGTAATTCGTGAGTGCCAGCTAGCGGAACCCAGAACCCTCCACTATCCAGGACGGTTGGATCCGATCCGATTAATGGTGACGGTGATGGTATCGAGAGCGAGGGTGAAGCGGAGTGAGGACTGAAGACGGAGGGTCGGCCAAAGGGTTAAACCGAGACCATCAGGCCACGCCCGAACAGGTGGTTAATCTCCTGGGCTCCACACAGCCTCGGCCAGAGCAGCCTTTTGCTGGCCGACGGTCTTTAGCCGGAATTCGCAATACGAGAAACAACGGCAATCAAAAATACGAAACATGCAGCCCACTGAGGCGCAGTGATCGTCCATGTAAATTATCACGTCCAACACAGCCCGCATTGCGGGTCCTTCTAGACCTTCGGGGCTGTTGGACGTTGCAGGTAGATCGGGGCTTGGAGCCAGTGCAAAGACTGTCTCTCCTTTTCTGCTGCTCGACTATCCGTGGTTAGTTATTGCCTGCATGTTTCCGGTCGACTAAATAAGTTTCACCGGGTACAAGAAGTCGATGATATACTGCACAAGCAGTAAACAAGCAGCCGAGTGAGTTTCGCTCTATGCACCTCGTCTGAGATCACGCCATCTGGCATCATAGACATCACTGCTTGAATGAGCTAACGTAAGTAAAGAGCATAGCATAGCATCAGCGAATAGGTAATGCCCATGATTTCGGAATCATGCCGCTTATCAGTCAGTCTCTTCAAAAAGAGTGTCCATCTACTGTGTGGGGGCTGTGGAACTTCGAAGGCATTTCGACGGCAGACTTGACAATTCATTACCAGACATGTCGGATTACACTACACCTAGGTTCGATTTAGAACTGGGGTAATGGAAATAAATCATGTCTTTGAGATGATGAAATGGGGTAAGCTGCAGAGAAGAGCTGAGATCCTACGCAATCCCGTTAGCCAGCCTACTGGGGCGTACATACATAGACACAATAATATCTCTATATACGGAGCCAATCACGCAGCCATAATTTACGCCATCATAGATTCCACTTAAGCCCGACACGCGTTTACGCTCCTGAACGATACATGTTTCTGCGATAGGACCACCCGCCCACAGCTCGCTGTTGTGCTAATAAAGTCTTGGAAGCAGAGGCCATGCTGAACACCGCCCTAGGATCGCGGCCTGTCAAGGCTTGCACTGAATGTAAACAAGCAAAGGTAGCATCTGTGTCCAACACCTTGTCAACAGTCTGATCGCCCAAGGCTGACTCCCAAAGTTGCGATGTGACTCCAAGGATAAGTTTCCAAACCCATGCTCACGCTGTCAAGCGAGGCGTCTTTTCTGCACCGTAGATGCCACTTTCAAGAGGACGCCCGCGAGGAAGTATGGAGAGCCCATCTGTCGTTGATTGCGACCCATGCTAACCATCAACCCTACTCTACAGGCGCCTGGAGGCTATGAGCAAGGAGCTTCAAGAACTACGTAGTCAGCGCGACGAAGATCACCCGTCCTCAAAGACAGAATCAACAGCCGACTCTGGTCCTTCTCCCGCGGACAACGACGGAGAAGATGATTTCGAACTGAGCACAGCAGGCGTGAACTTGAATGGCGTGTTTATAGAGGCTTCTGCCGCCACTGAAGCCTTCAAGACGTATGAGCGCTACCGCGTGTTGTTCCAGGCCAAGCCAAGCTGATCATCTCGCAGGTTCGGCCAAGTCTTTCGACCCCAGCTTCCAATTCTCGGACCAATTTCGACCAACGAGATTTATCAACTTCAGCCATTTCTTTTCTGGACCATTGTCATAATTGTATCCAGCCGCTTGCCCGGCCAACGCCATGCCGGCTTATTCCAGCTGCTTCTCGTGCCCTATACCAGGATGCTGCAGGAGCAGATTCTCGATGCACCGCTACCTCTCTACAAGATACAAGCGCTATTGCTGCTGTGCCATTGGCCGTTGCCATGTGAAACGCAACCTCGCGATCCCAGTTGGCTTTACTGTGGGATTGCCATCCAGGCTGCTCGATTCATGAGCCTCGACCGCCAGCAGACCATACCATCCCTTCGAAGCCTCGGCGTTGCTTCTGGCAGCATTCAAGCCAGGATCAACACCTGGTTGGGTTGCTTCTGTGTATTCACCTCGTACGCCAGCCCGAGAAATCTATTCAGGATTTGGCTAACAAGAGTAGTTTGAGCCTGCATCTGGGACTTCCTCCCCCTATTGATTCCGACTTGGACTTTTCCTGCATTCATGCCTTTCTCCGACGACACACTGTGCCACCCACCGTCTCCATGCAAGTCCGGGCTCAGCTCATTGTGGCCAAGTTCACGTCCCTGCTGAACCACGATATTGGCGATGGCGCGAGTTCTTCTTTTATTCGACTACTTGATACCGAGCTGGATGCTTTGAGAACCGAGATATCACTCGAAGATGAACAGATGAGACCTGTAGAGCTCAGCATCCTAAGTGCCAAGATACATCTCTACGCCTTGGTAATTACAAAAGACCCAAATATCTCATCTTCCCAGCAGATCATGCTGAGAACTGCCCGCGATGTTGCTCTTCGCATCATCCACATCTCGACCTTTGCTCTGCGCAGCAGCTCTTCAGGCTCAGGAGATCAGGCCCTCATACAGTGGCAGCGATGCCTCCCGAAGAATCACTATAGGGGTCTTGCTTTTGCAACAATCTTTCTTCTTAAATTCTTTCATCGGAAGGACGTAGACGGCCCCGACGAGAAGCGGTCTGTGGCTAATCATATCGCAATGGCCCATACCCTTTTCAAGGCATGCGCAACTGAGCCTCTGGACGAGTACAACAGGGCGGCGAAGGTTTTTGAAGTACTCGGACGGGAAACCCCGAGGCCCCCTGAATCGTCTGGACTTCGCCTGACCAATCGAATGGGGGCATCCATATTTTTTGATGCGGTGAGCAATGCCTCTGAAGCTCGCGGCAGGCCTGTCGAAATTGGAGCCGATGAGCCACTCCATGATGGAAGCCCATCCACAAGAGGCGACCAGAACTCAAGAAGCCCGGAACCATTGCTTAACGAGCCTCATGTCTGGGACCAGCCTGATACGGACGTGGAGTTTCTTCAAGGTTTCTGGAATTTCCCGTATATGAGCCTGCTTTCTTTTGAGCAGGAGTCAGCAGAAGCCGAATATCAAGATCCTTGGCAACCCGCTTGAGAGAAGCCCAACGGTAAGCGAACCTCGAAAACCTCGAGGATGCTGTACCCGGCTGAGGATGACTCCAAGTTCAAGCTAATTCTGCTGTACAGTTACCGCTTCCCGAAAGGGGCCATCGCTCTCGAGAGATCCCGCTTCCAATTACTCAACATTTGCCAGCATACGCTTGGCCACCGATATTGCCCCAACGCATCCAAATGCAGCCGCAATGACCATCACCTTGGATCACTCCTGGACACCAAATAGCATCGCCGGTAGACCATCGCCAGTCCTTGGAAGCTTGAGATTGGCAAGTCCCATGTGTTCCTGTGACCCATGGATGTCACTCTCCATGAATCCTCCTGCCGGTTTCTTCTTGCCCGAACGAACCCGTGGAATTGTGACCTTGAAGGACATGGCAGGGTCGAAGAAGCCCATCCAAATTATGTCTTCCTTGGGGATCCCCAGACCCTTTGCCACGTTGGTAGGAGATAGTAGCCCTGAAAATTTGATGGCTTGATAGTCGGCTTCAGAAGAAAAAATGGCGTCTATTGTTATCTCATAGGGGCCAGCATTCTTCGATCGAACGATGCGGCACAAGTCAGATAGTGTCTGGGGGTTCTGGACCACAGTGGTCTCTTCGGAATGGCGAGCTTCTTCTGTGGAAGGTTTGAGAAGTTGGTCCTGAAGGCGTGCGATGCTAGCCCTGGGAACCTCATTGGGCGATGTTAGTGACCCTCTGCCGATTGTAGCTACACTTCCTCGCAGTAATGGGCCCTCTAGCTTCCCAGATGATGCTGCTCCATCATCATTCGAGATGAGACGCTCTTCACCTGGCTCCAAGTCCATGAGATGATACAGCGAGAATTCGGCACATGCACCCATCTCGATTTCCATGAGGCCGCCTATTCCGAACCCAAAGTTTCCGGCAGTGGCTTTCTGGCCTGGGTAGGGTGCATGCTTGAATATATTAGCTCTCTGCACTAAATCAGACGCTGACTGTACCTACAATCATGCTGACCCTTGTCGTGGAGGCAATGCTGTTTGCCAGCTGCTGTGTCGGTGCGAGCGCCTCAGCGACAACGAAAACCTCGCCCGGACCAGCTGCGTCGTGTTGGCCTTTGCCGTAAACATGGAAGTCTAGGTCCCATTGGCCGGCAACGCCGGGGTGCTGCTGGTGGACGTAAGACTTTACACGAGTGAGGACGTCGTCAATCTGTGAGACTAGAATATCTACGTCAGGTTAGAACAGCCGTGACTAAGTAGCTTAACAGTCATCTTACAATCCTTGACACTACCCATGAATATAGAGCGATATCCCACTACCCGCGCGGCCTCGAGTTTGAGCTGATACGGCTTGCCCTCTCCTTTGGACGACCTGTACTGGCTCCCGCTCACCCTCACAGACCTTCCATCAGCGAGTTGCTCGTATCTAGATTCCGAGAGATAGAGTGTACCGCCCGGCCCGCGCAAGATATCGGGTCTTGTGTTCTCGTACAATGTGTGCGCAGCAACTGACAGGGGCGTACAGATGGAGCTGGGAGCTGTCGACCTCACGTCGAACAGCCCGTCTGCATATACGGTGGACACAGCACCATGTGATTTTGGAAGAGAGCATAGTCCTCCACACTCCATGATCTTGCCCATGTGTAGAAAGCCACCTAAGCGGGACTGGATACCCTCCGCGCTGAGGTTCTTGATCTGACGCTTTAGCTGGTGGATGCAGTAGGCGACATATGGGGATGGGTCGTATGCTCTGCCACCAATGACGACATCGAAGTCAGGATTGGCGTCCATAGCGTCGATAAAAGGCTCAGGGCCTATTTGAGCGACCACTCGAAACGATGCCTCAATGTCTGTTTCTGTCGTGGAGGGAACACATGGACCGCACCCATTGACACGGCCTGCTCTGAAACGCTGGAGGATTGTCGTTTTATCGATGTTGGAAAATAGGGATATGGTTTTGAAACAATAATCTCTGTAACAGCCATCAGTAAACGAAACGTCTGCAGAAAGAGTGGCACACAGGCAATGACTGACTCGTTTTCTGCCTCTGCCGCAATCTCTTCCATGATCTCGCCCATCACATCGACATGCTCGTCTGTGCCATCACCTCCGGCCGAACTAAGGATGAGTGGCACACGGAACGTATGTACAAGCTGCAGCAGTTTCGCCAGGTCTTTGGTGTAGGCCGAACGAGGACATGTCATGGATCCAAGGGCGAGTTTCTGAGGGCCGCTGTCGGTCGAACCTGAGTCAAGAATGATGGCTGTTGGGATGCCAGTTGGCACGAGACGGGCGAGTTCGTAGCGGACGAGTTCCTCGTCGAAGCCGTAGCCAAGCATGCCGACGGGTGTCACAATATGACAAATCGGCGGCGTGGTCATGGTGTCGTGGGCGTTCGTGCTGTTCGTCTGATATTGATAGAAGTGGTGAGCGTACGTGTTGCAGTAGGATTGCGATACCTGTGTCACTATATCTGATTCAACGAATGGAGAAGGAGTATGCTTGTGATATAAGATGGCAGCACAAAGGTGATTTTTGGCCTCACGGGGTTAAACGGGCAGTTGCACAAGGCGAACCGGAATCCGGAAGTTAGTTGAATTCACCGTCTCCGGTCGGACTTCTATCGTAGGAGTTTTGGTTCCTTTCCTTCCCCGATTTTGATGGCAAGGTCAATTCTGAATGATTCGCGACGAGGCTGAGTGTTTTGCTCCTTGTCCGTACTCCGCCTTTTAGGGCGGATTTCGCTTGCGACGCTAGACTAGATTTCATGTGTTAGATCCCAACTCCGACGGACATGCCGCAGGACTCCTACGGATGTCCGCTACTGCTGCTTTATGGGAACGGACGCGATAGCAAGTGGTGTCTTTGAGAAATATGGCAAGGTCGAAAACCGCGACATCAGTCATTGCTGTCGATGCCTTGCCTTCGAGAGAGCGACGGGCAGTTTCAATAGTGGAAAGATCGAGACCGATCTGTTTACGATCCGATGAATGTGCGAAAAGCTTCGCTGTACGCGCATTGTGTAGAAATCTGACAAGGTCGAGGGTCTTGGACGTCTGGGCTTATTGACAGGAGCAATTCTCGAGAAGTTGAGCTACCCAAAGTGTTGACTCCAAAACAACTCTGTGGAATCACCGTGTCCGTAGGGTCTTAAATCAGCTGCCAGATAAAACAGAAATGATCAACATCTCCGCAGGATGGCTGTGCTCCGCAAGACAAGGGCCAAGCACCTGTCGCTCCCTGGGCCGAGAGACGCGTCTGAGTTTGATTGGCTCTCTTGCACTCTTAGCACCAATTATAGTACGGCGTAAGCCTGCAGAGTTTCAATTTGAATAAGCCCCAATGGCACGCTGCAATCCTTTGTCCGCGTAGGGCAGACAGGGCTCCAGGGATCAAGCACAAGTCGAAGGTTAGATTCAATCTTAAATACACTTTAATAGCCATCGTTCTCGGCCTTACAACTCTTTTTTTATCCCAGCTCCATAACATCCTTTCAACTTGACTTCTCAAGACAAGACAAGCGTGCGACTCAGACCCTCAATTACAGACACGCCATTAGCCGCCTATTATCAACACTCAAAACAACACCACTCCTGACATTTATTGCCGCTTATCACAGCCTCACACAGGCCATGAGCAACTACGCCAACAACCCAAAGCCGACAAAGTCAATTGGCCCAGACTATGCTGAGTTAGAATCAACCAGCTGGCGGTCGATCCCGCAAGAAGACCGGGAAGAAACCGCGTACAACCCCGGAGCATCTGACGAGAACTTGTCGCCGAATCAGAGCTCCAAGAATGAGTTGGACGCCCAGCTACCACTGGGACAAGCTCTGAAGCGGTATCCCAAGATAGCAGGTTATTGCCTTGCCATGACTCTCCCCATCATCGGATGGGGCTACGACCTGGTTATCGTCGGCTCCGTCACTGGGGTCGACTCTTTCCAGGCAGACTACGGGGAAAAGGTCAAGGGAGAGCAGGATATCCCCGGCAACTGGCTGTCTCTGTGGCTGGGACTTCCTCCCGCTGGCGCGGCCGCCGGTGCATTCGTGGGCGGTTGGCTCCAGGATCGTATTGGGCGAAAGTTCAGTCTTATGATTGGCAGTATCCTCTCAGCCATCGCTATTGCTTGCATTTTCTTCTCTCATATGCTAGCAAGCTCGGATAGTAAGCGCGCCCTGCTCACCGCGGGCTTGACAGTTCAAGGCTTCTCGGTCGGCATCATCAAGACCACTTGCCTTACCTGGGTGTCTGAGAACGCGCCGACGGCACTCCGAGGACCAGCAATGGCCATGTTTCCAACCTTTACCCTGATAGGCCAGCTTATTGGCTCAATCGTTCTGTACATCGTCAACCAAACCAAAGGGAAAACCGGTTATCTCGGGGCTTTTGGCTCCCAGTGGATTCTTTGTCTCGGCCCGTTCATTCTCTCTTGCGTAATGCCTGAAAGCCCAGCATGGCTGATCAGAAACGGGCAAGAGGCGAGAGCAATCCGATCGACCACTATGCTCTTCGCACCCAAGATCAGCCCATACAGCGCGTTGGAGAAGATCCGATCAACCATTGAAGCAGAGAAGGCCTTGACCGCGTCGGTCTCTTACTGGGCTTGTTTCCAGGGTACCAATCTTCGGAGAACCTCAATCGTCATCCTGGCCAATCTAATTCCCACGTTGTTTGGCCTGGACCTTTTGTCGAATGCAACTATCTTCCTGAAAAGTGTTGGCCTGGCGTCAAGCTCGAGCCTGATGATGATGATTGGTGGCATTGTAGCAGGTATGGCTGGTAATGCCGGGGGCCTTTGGCTTCTTTCTCGCGCAGGCCGACGGAATATGACAATTGTGTCAATGGGCGTTGCCGCGCTTCTTTGGGGAGCCATGGGTATCTCGGGCTTTTGGTCAAGCCGAACTCTCGCCTGGGTGACTGGGGGGCTTTTGATTTCTGTCATTGTGGTCTGTGGCCTGGGCTGCTGGCCTGCAGGATATGCCATCGTGGGAGAGACGAGTTCCCTGCAGCTACGGGCTCCGACGCAGAGTTTGGGATACGTGGTCGCCCAAGGCTCGTCTATCACTCTATCTGTGGTTTTGCCTATGCTCTTCAGTCGGGATAAGGCAGCCCTTGGGGCAAAGACTGGATTTGTGTTTTGCGCTACTTGTGCTATCGGTGTTGTGCTGAGCTGGCTATGGATCCCGGAGATGAAGGGTCGGAGTATGATGGAGATCGATCACATGTTTGAGATGAGGCTGCCAACAAGAAAGTTCAAGAACTGGAAGATGGAGGAGTCTCACGAGATTCAAGAGGTATCGCCCTTAGCTGGGACCCACGTGTAGAACCGCTCGGTCACGTCTCAACTTGTATAGTTAATCATAAGAATACAGCGTCTACTCCTGCGCAAATGACTACACCTCTGACTGTGAGACTGACGGGCCTGTTTGTCTCTGGCCCGAAGTTAAATATGAATATCTCGATAACTTAATAATCGGCGATCTCAACCTCGCCGTCTTCTTACTTCCGTGTAACAGCCTGAGCATCTGCTTCCTTCTCCAAGTCGGCCGACAGACGGGCCTCGGGGTCTCTTTGGAGAACAAGATTGAGGCCGATCTCACGGTTGATTTCTTCCATACGTTCGAAGTCAGCCTGAGCAGTGCCCTTGGAGCCAAAGATTAGATCCTGAGTCGTATGTTAGCACGTATCCAGATGCGTAGCGGCTATATTAGAGAATACCATTTCTTCAAGTGAGAGACGCTTGGTTTCTGGCACGAAAAACCAGATAAATCCTGCGCCGAGGAACGTTAATACCCCGAAAATGAGGTAAGTGCCGTACGTGATGCCTTCAATCATGTCCGGCGCGACTTGGCCAACGATAAAGTTATTCCTAGTAATGTCAACCATGATCCGCAGCAGTGTGTAGATTACTTACATCCAGTTACTAGAAGCTCCAATGGACACCCCGTAAGGTCGAGTGCTCAAGGGCCAAATTTCTGCAATGATAATCCAGGCACAAGGGCCCCAGGAATCTGGGTAAGATATTAGCAACTTGGTTTCTACCCACAAGCCAAACTTACAGCCAAAATGGACTACAAAAAGCCAGACCATGCAAACCGCGGCCCAGCCGGCCGCGCGTTCCTCACTAAAACGTCCAATATTCTTGGCAAGAATGACAGCAATGATGATGTGACAAGTGCCCATCCCGATGGCTCCAATGGTGAGAACAGGCTTACGGCCAACTCGATCGATCCAGAGAACCGCAGGGATAGTCGCAATGAACATGACGATACCAACAACGCCCGTAGCTAGCAAACTTGTCGTTGTGCTACTGAGGCCAAGCTGTTGGAAGATGCGTGGTGCGTAGTAAAGAATACTGTCATTGTCAGTTCATTGAATGTGGATTGAGGACTTTTTAGAGACCTCACGCATTAATCCCGGTAAATTGCTGAAAGAACATAGTCACGGTAGCAACAATAACACGCCTAAACATAGCCTTTGTCTGGAACAAGGCCAAGATTGCAATGTACTGCAACTTGAACGTGTTCCATATCGTTTGTTCTTGCAAGTGGGGAAACTGCTCTGCAATGCTCCGCTTCTCGAAGAGTGACTGAGCCTTAATCTCGAGAAACTCAAGGTTGATGAGCTCATGGTCTTGGGGGAGGTCACGCAGGTCGGCGAGGATCTTGCGCGCTTCTTCCTCCCGACCGTGGTGCAGCAACCATCGAGGGGAAAAGGGCATCCATATCATACCAACGAAAAGAATAATGGCAGGTACGACTTGTATGCAAATGGGTACGAGCCAGGCGGCATCGGATTGAGTTTCAAGAGAGGTTCCACCAATATAATTGCAACCGCTGGACTGAATTAGTGCTTGTCGAAGAATGAAAGAGAATGCTGCACTCACTAGTCAATCCAAAAGCTAACCATGATGCCGAAAGTAATAGCAAGTTGCTGCAAACCAACAAGGGCGCCGCGAACCTCGCTGCAGGAGTAAGACTCGGTAACCTAGCCATCCACGGAGTTTACTTACGGAGGCGCACACTCTGAGTTGTAAAGTGGAACAATCATTGACAAGCTTCCGACGCCAATTCCGCTTCTCGTTCGTTAGCAGTGGTTCACGAATCCCTTATTTTGATAAACGTACGTGATGAACCGCCCAGCAAGGATAGCTTCATGGCCACCGGCAATTGATGAAGCTTGGACAATAACGCCCAGAACGAAAAACGTGGTGGCAATGAGAATGCCATATTTTCTCGAGCAAACTTCAGCAATAAAACCCGAGAGCACAGCTCCAAACCAAGCACCCAGTTCTAGAATGGCTGTCAACCATCCCTTCTGGGTGGGTTTGTCTATGTAGCCATCCATATCTAGAGTGTTCTCTATGTTAGTTTACAAGGCGACATAGCGAGCTCGGATAGAACTCAACTCACGCTTGCCAAAAGCTGGCATTGCTAGAATGCCTGAGAACATGCCCTGGTTATACCCGTATAGCACTCCGCCAATGCATGCAAAGGCGGCGATCCGGGCAACTTTGAAGTTCTTTACCAGGGCTTTTGCACCGCTGTCGCCCATAAGAGCTTGTCGTCTGGCCAGCGCTACATCGTAGGCGGCGTGAGCATCGACACCCATGGTGAGTTTATAAGCTCTTGCTCGGTGTGGTGTTTGAGTTGACGTGTGAATTTTCTTTGCGGGATGAAATAGAGGTCAACGCTCCTTAAACTCTTGAGAAAACAGAAAACAATGAGCCGAGGGAACCGTGAGTGAGTACGAAGACGTCGGCCCCTCGTTCATATCTATGTACTGGCCCGCCAAGATCCTACTCTGACTATTATCTCAATTATCCGGACTCATCTTATAACTTGCGGGGTAACAGCTGTAGTTTCGCGGATCAATACCCTATTTGCAATGTCTACATGGCCAAGGTTTGTGCAATGTGACCTTCGTGGATTCAGCCTGAATGGCTCGGAAAACGTGGTGTAACACAAGAAGATCGGGCGATGGTGGATGATGCGCGGATAAGGGTCAATCGTAGAATACGAGTATAAGAAATAGCATGCTTCTTTATTATGCGTGAGCTGCAGCTATTGCTGCTTTAACCTGAGTTATGCTTGAGTCGTACTGAGCAAGTTCGTGCTCGAGTCCCTTAGCACTAGTAGCACCGGGCAGGACTCTTCCAAGCTATAGGAAAGTGAGAAATGTAATACGTTACAAGCGACCACTTTTACTATCACAAATCGGTTGAGTATTTACTGATTGAGCCGGCGGCATAAGGAAACCGAGGCGTGAAGAACACTTCTGGCTATAGACTTAGGCTGCCCCCAAAGACTATGCTAGTCATGGCTTTTTGGTGTTCTGGTTTGCTTATACGTACTAATCCTTCGAAAACTGTATACTAGTACAGCTTGGACGAGCTTGGTTAGAGCCAGTACGATTTGTCCTGGCACAGTTGAGAAATCGCTAGATTTCTGGTTCATAGATACTGCAAAAACCCAGTCGTGTGCTATCCGGACAACATACGTTCGTCGATACCTGCTCGTCGAAATTCGCCTTCAGCAATTCTACGCGTCCACTGTATCACCTCACTATGGACTAACTAGAAAGTCACTCTGTTGTTACTACGTATTTTCTTCCTCAAATTAAGGCAATCTAGCAGCACGTCACTCCCGGGTCAAGCAATATCGTCCTTGGCCACTCTCTCCATCCACTCGAAATCGGGATCATACCCAACATGTGCGGTCTTGTTGAAGCTTCCCGTGATGTCCCGGTATAAAACCTCACGGCCCTGGCCACCGTCGCTTGTCATCTTTTCCGGCCTCTTCATACCCTGCTTTGGTTTTCCGAATTTCGACGCAACCTCCCATGTTCGGTAGGTCACAGATACGCGATTGAGCTTGTAGTGATCTTCCCAAACAAAAGTTCCACTGCCGCTGCCACCATCACGAGACAGGAAACCGTTGAGAATACCGCTTAGGATGTCAGGGCCAGGCTCGGCTCGCCCCCAACTGGCATGGGGGAAGCAAGTGATGCATGTCAAATTAGTGCCACAGGACAGTGCTTGTCCGATTTCAACCTGTTGACACGCGTCAGTATGCTTGGTAGGATTTGATAGGCTCTAATGGGAGCTTCCTACAATTTGCTCTTCCTTGGGAGCAAACCCGAATTCCTGCAATTGAGGCAAGTTATTGATGATGGTCGCCACAGTTGTTGGTGATAGATATGGAATCTCGCAGCCGCTGAACCTTCCTCGATACGAGAATTTCAAGGATCTCAGATTCCAGTGCTTGAAAATAGCTTGTAATACAATTTCCGATAATCCAGGATTCGTGGTGATATCATCTGGATACTGGTTATAATCCTCGAGTTTCAGTGTTGTAAGAGTGTTGAAGGAAGAGATGAAGCGACATCTGTCGTCGATGTCTTGCTGATACAGTCCAGGCGCCTGCCCGTAGCAATCACCTGACATGTTAAGGCTTAGGCTTCGCAGGTTTATGCTTGTAGGTATATTTTGTGACGAAGAGGTCAAACTTGTAAGATGTTGGAAGAGGAGATGATGGCCATTTGACAAGCGTCCAAGCGTAAGCTCTCGCAACCCCATAAAGTCAATGGCCCTTTCCAAGGACTTGATGAACGTCGCATCAAATGAGAAATGAGAAAGAGTGAACGACTTTAAGGCGGTAAGACCATGATTTTGACTCGCACTGACATCGACTTTAGATATCTTTGTCTTCCAGTGAGGTAGGAAGTCGGGTTCGGATGAGTTTGTCAGCATGGCTAGACTCTGAAGTGACGATGCCGAGTTCTGAAGTATAGACTGAAGGAAGCTCCCTCCGCCGTAGGGAAAGCGGCCGGAGACTTCCACGCTCAGATGCTTCAAGTTCTTGATCTTTGCCAGGGTTCTCACGGCGTCAGGTTCGAAATCATGTGTGAAAAGGCTCAAAGCTTTCAGGCTCTTCAGTGATGCAAGACTCTGTGCCATTGACCTACAAATGTAGTTAGCAAGCCGTTGCTTCAATGGGTGTGAAGGGTGGAATGCTGATGCACTACCTACTCTGTAAGCACCCTTGTCTCCACAATCTCCAGATTGTTCATATTTTTGAACGCCTCTTCAATGTATCTATGGACGATGTACTCATGCTTTCGCCCCGGGCTTACAACACCAACGACAATCTGACGTACATAGCTTGCACAAACAGGTTTCGAGTACTCGTTGAGGTGGCGTGAATACTGGTCCTGTTGACCTTTATACTTGCCTTCTTTCTTCAACTGCTTCTTCTGTGCTATGGTGAGATGTGGTTCAAGGGCACGGATGACCTTTGAGATGTGCGCGTGGAACATGGCGGCGACAGCAAGGCGATTGTAAAGCCGTGGCATCAATAGTGAATAGTATCTTTTGCAAGTTCTTCCCAGTTTGCCTGTGGTTGATGGATCTTTGACCTGGTGTATTTGACATCAGCATATCCGTAGTTCCAGCGCCATATCTGGTGCTCGTCTACTTACTTCGTTGAGGATCATGTTCAGTACTTCTGGAGGCAAGGACGACAAAGGATCAGTGGCTGGGCTGAAGCGGTCTTGGACAGACGGCTCTTTGTCGCTGCCAATTGCCGACTTTACCGCCTTTTTGTTGCCTTTGGTACTCCCTTCTATTTTGGCTGCTGGAGCTTTACGCTTCCTGCCCCTGTCGACAAGCTCAACAGCTGCATTTTGCTGGACCTCGACTGGTTCTTGAGCCCGCGGATTGTTTAGTCTGGCGCTTCTTCGGAGTGACATTTCGTCCGCTGGAGTCTCTTGATTCGCAAGCGATGCAAAGGGTGAGTGGGTAGAAAAAGGTGATTCCAAGGAGGGAAAAGAAAACAGGAGCTCAAATCTGACAGCGACGCGGTTGATCCATGGCAGCCTAGAGAGGATTCGAACCCATATCCACACATAGCTATTGAAGGATAATGGCATCTGATTGACTCGGTTATCAGCGCTTAGACCCGCAATAGGGGCAGCTCGTTGAGCCCAAAAGGCCAAGAGGCCTCACTTTCCTTTGTAGAAGAAT
Organism: Fusarium buxicola; assembly: GCA_014899095.1. Classification (NCBI taxonomy): domain Eukaryota; kingdom Fungi; phylum Ascomycota; class Sordariomycetes; order Hypocreales; family Nectriaceae; genus Fusarium; species Fusarium buxicola. The sequence goes on from JAAVUK010000309.1 coordinate 123,282, forward strand.
AAGGCTCTTTCAACCCTCAATTCATATGCTAGATTGTGATCTAACTGCGCACAACCCCGTGACAAACAGTACAGTCTAGTCCAGCAAAAAACCCGAGTTACTAGACTAAGTTAAAGTCTAGCAGTGGAGGCTCAGAGAGACAGAGAGAGAGAGAGAGAGTGTGTGTGTGAGAGAGAGAGAGGGAGAGAGAGAGAACCATCGTGAAACGGGCTTTGACAGGTTTCCCATCATCCGCTTTCAAATGGAGTTCCAGGATGGAGCAAGGGCATATGGGAAAAGACAACGTCTTTTAGTAAATCTGATCAACGACTGTACTATCGTAGTATTACTCCCATCAATCGACGATGCTTTTATGTCCTTCTTTCAAGCTTTCCATTGTCGACAAGCCTCTCCTAGGACTCTCTCACTTGGCAATCGCCTGCTTGAGGACTTCTTTCAAGTCCTTATCAACACGTCCGAAGTAATCTGCTCACGAATCAGATATGAAGTCGTGGAAAAAAACCATTAGAAGCATGGCTAAATCTACATGACTTACCGAAGACGTCTTGCTTAAGTCTGTCGGGGATGTCCGCCAGCGTGGGAAGAATGTTGTTGTGGAGGAACTGATCCTTCCCATTTGGCTCATCACAGATCATGTGCCAAAGCTTTCGAGCTTGTTCAAAGTCCTTATCTATAATTGACGTTGAAAACGCAGTCACTTGCCCAGCCCAAAGCTCATGCGTTAGCATTTGAACACGTTTGCTCACCGTGACTGGACGAAGCTCAGAAAACACGTAGTCGGGGTCGCCACCATAGTTCCCATTAATAGTTCTTGGACCATCTCGAACATACGGTGCGTAGACGGCATTAACCGGCCTGTTGGGCGGCAGTTGAAAGTAGTTAGTTCCAACGCTGAATATGTCAGTGACTGCTTTGTGAAGGAGGGACGGGGAGTCAGTACCGATAGCGATGGGCGTCGGGACAGCTAAACATTCCAGCTTGGAGAACCAGATTGTATTGTAATCAGCGATAAAGGTCCTGCGCATGAATACTAGGGACACAAACCTGGATCAGCAGAGGGTCCAATGCCTGGGACCATATTTGAGGGCGAGAAGCAGGCTTGTTCTATGTCCTGGAAGTAGTTGTTGGGCTATGCATGGCACGTAAGCTTTAACTTATACCAAACTGATCGAGGAGAAAGGCAATGGACGTTCTTATTGAGGGTCAAGCGACCAACAAGACGCAAGGGATATTGCTCGAACGGCCAAGTGTATGTGTCGTCAAAAATATCAACCGGGGCTGTCTTGACGTCTTCCGGCTTCATGACCTGGATATATACACCCCAGCTCGGAAAGTCGCCCTTCTCAATGGCTTTGAATAGATCCTTGACGTGGTAGTCTGGCTCTGATCCGGCCAGCCGGACGGCTGTATCTGCATCCATAGTTTTGATGCCATCATGGGGCCTGAAATGCCACTTGACGTAGACATAACTACCGTCCTTCATCTGGTAAGCGCGAATAACATGTGAATTCGGGTCAGGAGCAACTCACAGCCTTATTCAGCGTGTACGTATGAACACTGAAGCCATTGATGTTTCTCAAGGAAGCTGGAATGCCGCGCTGGCCGAACAAGTGCATCAGAGCGTGAATACCCTCTGGTTTGTTGACGTGAAAGTCCCAGAACATGGTGTTATCTGGCACATTAGTCTGAGGATGTCGCTTGTGACTCCTGTTCATGGAAGGAAATTTGATCGGGTCCCGGATGAAGAAGACAGGAAGATCGTTAAAGACAAAATCCTGGATACCTTCTTCAGTGTAGAACTTGGTTGCCCAGCCTCGAACATCACGGACTGTGTCGCTGGACCCCTTTTCGCCGCCGACAGTAGAGATACGAGTCAAGATCTTTGTTTTCTTCCCAACACCAGTGAGAAACTTTGCGTCGGTCAGGTCTGAGACATCTTCAAGTAGTTCAAACTCGACGAAAGCGCCAGCAGCTTTGGCATGAACGCTTCTATAGTTGATTGATAAGTACCACTTTCTAAAGTGCATAGATTGGAACAAGGCATTACGTACCGCTCAGGAATACGTTCACGCGCACTTCGATTGTTTGAACGTCGCTCAAAACGAGCAGGCCGCCGTTGCTGTTGCCATAGCGAACTTGTTGGGCGGACCCAGGATTCTCACTTGGTTGCCCTAGAGAATAGTGATCAGATAAGACACCTTGCCAAAATGGAAAAAGGGATGCGCTAACCGTTGGCAAGAGTACACAACGGGTTGTCGCTTGGAGTGGTCTGTAATTATCAGCTTTGATTCTGAACAAAAGTGTCTCGAGATGATAACTAACCATGATGATACTGTTCTTATCCCTTGCTTGTTACTCTGAGGACGGGTTATGATGGATGGCATGCTTTATTTCTCCTGATAGTGGGGTGAGATACTACTCATCTTATCACTTTGCACCAGTTTGCGCCAGTTTGCTCCGGAAAGGTTCGTTTGTGGTGTAAAGTCTGATCAGCTGAAGTCGATGCAAACAACCCCGCAAGCATATGCCTCTACCGTATACCGTATATTGTATACCGTAGAAACTACGCCCGCCACTAATGTCATGATGATTGTCATTCGCGCTGTCCATGTCTGCTCGAGCGGCCGACCCTTGTACAGGCCTTCACTCGCAACGCCTCCAGTCATTGACGACTCCGAGCAACGTTCCAGGCACACAGTACATAGTTTATGCTGAGCAGGGTGGGTACCATTGATGTATCAGACCCCACGACAGAGCAAGAAAGAGGAGAGCGATAATGAGAAGAAAGGTAAGAAAAGGTTATCGAACCAATCCAGGCTGCCTGTGGCTTTAGGCTAATAATGCAGGTCAGCAGAACCCTGTGATGAGTTCGCTGTTACACTATCATGGGGCAGATTGTCTAGCGTATATTCAATGTATTGGTGCAGAGTTGAGCCCATGGTAACTCTGCAACGTTGATGACGCGCTCTCTTGTCACGGCCGGCCCATATACTACTACTTAGGTAACTGTGTACCCGGACCCATCTCACCGACGTTCCTCATTCTTTTCACACTATTGATAGTTTCAAATAATTCAAGAAAGTGCCTTTTGTTAATCATGAAGACCTCAAATCGCCCCGATGAGTGGAAGATCGAGCAGGGACTGTCTGGAGCTGTGCTCCCAGTCCTTGACATGACTGGGCCCGAGACCAAAGCCTTGGATCCTCAGGTCTTTGGCGAGCTCACCAAAGATGACCAAGCAATCAAGGATGTCGGTGACCGCGATGCCCGCTTTGCTGCCGAGCGTAAAGGGTGGACTGGGTAAGCTACCTAGGCCGAGTTACTGGGTCTCACCGAGTCACTGTATACTGAGGGCTTTAATAGCTTCTGTACTAATCAGATTTTCTTCCAAGATTCGTCGAGTGGGAGAACTACCCCGAAAAGAAAGCCGCGGCACACAAGATCTTGACTTCTCAGACCTTTCCGCCTAACCCGGAGTTCCAGCTTGGCCCCATCCCTGGAACCAACCCCGTTCTTCCCGGCATCCGCTGGAAGATGTGGCACAATACCATCGGCGGCGAACTCACCAAAGTCCCTGAAGACTCTTGGGCCACTGTTCTCGAAGAGAAGCACGCCGATATGCTTCATCTCCTTCAATTTCCGTACAATGGAGAACCCCCCAAGCGTCTTGTTACTGCCAAGGAGTTCACGCCCAATTCCCTGCACTTTGTACGGAATCACGGAGGCATCCCGATCATCGAAAAAGAGCACTTCAGTTTCCTTCTAGACGGCCTCGTAGCAAATCATCGCTCTTTCACTTTGGATGATCTTATGGACGAATCCAAGTTTCCACGCATGGAGAAAAGCGTCACAATGCAGTGCTCAGGAACACGCCGCATTGAGCAGATCCTCAAGTACGCCGGCCAGGGTGACGAAGTCCCCCAGGCGCCTTGGGCTGAGGGCGCAATTAGCACATCTCGATATGTCGGCATTAGCTTGAAGAAAGTCATCAAGGCCTGTGGTGGCTTGGTCGATGGCGCCAAGCATTTGGAGTTTTATGGTGCCGATACATACTTCAAGGACGACAAGACCATGAACTATGTCGTCAGCGTTCCGTGGTCCAAGGTCAAAGCGAACGAGGTGATGCTAGCTTGGGAGATGAATGGGGAAGTCCTACCTAAGATCCACGGATATCCTCTTCGTGTTCTGGTGTTCGGCTACATCGGAGCCAGGAATGTGAAGTGGTTATATCGCATCAAGGCCATCAAAGAGCCCTCGCGAGCGCCGGTTCAGAGTCAGGAGTACCTCTACTTCCCTCAGCAAGTGGGCAAGCATAACCTCAAGCTCACAGACGGTATTCAAATTCAGGAAATGCCAGTCAGCTCGGCCATTATGTCGCCATGGACAAAGCAGGTCGTCATCCACAACGGCAAAATCCGCTGCAAGGGTTGGGCCTATTCTGGCGGCGGTCGATGGCCCGAACGCGTCGAACTTTCGGCTGACGGGGGTTTCAACTGGTATACCATCCCCGTCGAAAACCTATCCAAGAAGCGGAAGTGGACGTGGCGTATCTGGGAGTACGAGCTTCCCTGCGACGTTGAAGGCTGGGTCGAGATTGTTTGTCGCTGCTGGGACAATTCCTTGAATACTCAGCCTCCTGATGTCCGCACGGCCTGGAACTGGGGTTTGCATGTAACCAGCTCATGCCATCGAATTTCGGTGTACAGTGTCAACAAGACCAAGTCGGCAACCAAGACTCGACTCGACGAGTTTGAGAAGCATGGCATTCAATTTGGTCCCATTACAGTCCCTCTTCAATGGCCCGCTCAATCGTGGGATGACTATGACAAATACTGGCAGGAGCATGACCCGCGTGATGCGGAGGATGATTGACGTTGAGGTTGTGGTCGGTTATCTTACAACTGTCTAGGCTCTTTCAAATTCTCAGCAGACATCAACAGTCTCCTCGTAGGATGTAGCATGTGCAGTAATAAATTGGTGAATCAATAAAGTCTCTCAAGAAAAACTGTTGGTTGTCTCAGCTTTTCTGCGGCGTATCTATCTTGCATGGCTTGTAGAAAGTCTGGATATGTTTGGCCTGGTATGCGAGAGCTCCTAGCCTGGCTAGTAAACTGAGATGAAAGAGAGCAAACCACGCTAACGTACCTGGCGTACCGGGCTGGTGGCATATAAACAGATCAGGGTAGCCTACTAAACTAGAACTGTTGCTGGCTTGGGCTAACTAGCCTTAGTCTAAAGCCATTGCGATCGAAGTGATGGCAGCCATACTACATGGATTCGATAGCTGGGAATTTTAACGTTAACACCAAGCTAGCGTTGGCGTAAAGTTACATGGCGTAGTCACCTCCGGGCTTTAATGGTTCTACAACTATACCGAAGATGATCGTGGAGTAGACAAGCTTGCAGCTTGCATTATCTTTTACCTTGTCTTCGCTGGGTAGCCGAGAGATTAGTTGCTTGGGAAGACATCGACGTAGTCGGTACCGAACAACCTCTTTAATCTAAGTAGAGTAAAGGTAACGTGTCAACATGGATGGGAAGAGATCAATACGGCAATGTTTTAATAGTCAATAGAAGACCTTTTCTTTTCTGCTACTACCTACCGTACTCCGTTCCTCCTGTATCTTAACCCAATCCTCCCGGCCCATGTTCGTGAACCAGCACAAACCTCAGCGAATCAGCTGTTGCCTCTTTCATCCAGCGGATGGTTCAGAGTTGGCTTCCGGAATTCCTGGAGTGTCCGCTCCACCATGATCTATCCCAAAGTTGCTTTTTGAATAGAAAAGATGAAGAAACTAGACCAATTGCGCCCCATCCGCCCAGCGCAAAGTCAAGTCGAGGACCGTGTTGACAAAGTCCTGAATCTCGTCCTCGCTGCTCTCTAAATTCACGAAAAATGGGACGGAGAGCATCCGAGTGAGAGTCGCAGAAATTCGCCGAATCTCCGATAGCAACGCATAGTGCTCCCATGGAATGCCGTGATCGCCCACGGCATAGTGGAACTTGTCCGTCTCGTAGAGAAAGTCCGTACCGATAGTCTCTGGCTCCACGGCGTGGAACCATTTGTTTTGGCTCTTCAAAGCCCAGTATTGCTCCACTAGGAAGCGGTTCCGGAGTGAGACGTTTTCATCAGCCTCGAACTTGGACCGGCACTCGTTGCACCAGCCCACCACCAGTTCGAGTCCAGACTTTTCGTCTTTGCAAGGTTTTTTCATGGCCTTCTTCCACGGCTTGCAGTGAAGGGTTTCATCTGCGACGCAATGAGCACACACCGTGTACAGCTTGTACAGATCTCGACACATTGTTGCTGGCTTCTGAGGAGGTACTTACCTGGATGATTGTTTGTCTGTTTCAAGAGTAGGTCCTGTCAAAGAAAACCTGTCTTGAGGATGAGGAGATGGGTTTGGCCAACTAAGGGCCGACGTTGAGATTTTATATGGATTATTTTACGCTCATTCTTCTTGACTGTTCTTGAACATAGGGAATAAGATATCGTGTAAGGATGGCTATTCTGTAAACGCATGCCTGCTCCATGAACATAGAGTTGTTCTATAAGCACGTGTTTGTTTTGTGAACACGTAGTTGTTCTGTAAACACGCTTTTTCTAAATACGACCTTCTCTGAAAGCATGCTTGTTTTCTTAATACTTACTTGTTTCTAGAGGCCCAGAAACTTTATTTTCCTCTCTAGGCACTGATGTCTATCCACCGTAAATATGCGGCCTTACCAACAGCACTATTAAGATAGACTCACTCGTCTGATAATTTATTCGTTTATTATCATTGGTCAGACAGGCAGAGCGATATGTAAGAAATCGAAAATATTATTATCTAATAGTCGACTGTTGCAGACGTCTCTATAGTGAGCGGCTTGGCTTGCTTACTGAGACGGTAGTCAAGTAATATCAGTCGCACAACGGCCTGTATCGTGCTATCAAGCTGTGTAGGATGGATAGCAAATGCCATATAAAAGTGATTATCGTGTTAGCATAGTCTAGACAGTTTTCAAAACTATCATATCGATCAAAATGAGCTCCGCTGAATCGTCTATAGGGGAGAAAAATGGCGGTAAGTGATCGATGGTGGCCGACAAACCCTTACCAAAGTCCCCCATTTCACCTCCACTATCCGACATATGTTCAGAAACTGAGCTCCGGATACATAATAATAAACCTGCTTGCAAAGTACGTCAACATTGGTAGTTTCGGCAGGAAGGACGGTAATAGGTTCAAGCCTGCCATGATGGTCGCCATCTGACACCACAATATCCTTGGACAAAATCCAGTTGGGCTGCGAATGTATCTGTACACATCCAAATGTTGCCTATCAGGGAACAATGCCTCTTCAATCCCTTTCCCCAGCTCGTCAAATCCTCTTCCTACAGTTCAAGCTGTCATTGGGTCGTACAAGTCCAAGCAAAACCTCGTATTACAAAGCGATGAAATAAGTGTTCCACGAGCACAAGCATCTGAACGGCGGTTACGTCACTGTCTCTTGACGGGCTCCCCGTATTTAGTTGCAGGACATAAAATATGTTTAGTGATCATCTTTATGTAATCGAAATTCTGAAGTCCGATAGCTTGGTTGATTACCGCTGCATTCGGCTCCTCACATTGCAGTGCCCGCTCAGGAGTGATCTATCCGTAAATACTACGTAGTCTACAATCAGCGACAGCGGTGGAGGAAGCGGGCACACGGACGAGTTTGGACCGCTGTCCTTTACATGGACATACCAATGCCGTCAATGCGGCTGTACGATCACTTGTACGCCCCCAATTGCACTTGTAACCTGTTGGACACTGGCCTGACCTTACAATGCCCATACCGTACAACATGTTCCTCATTCATACCGTTCCGCATGGTGCTGTCTCAACTCGGCTTTCACGGCTTTCCCGTTCTGTCTTTTACTACGTAATACACTGTGCACATGTGCTTGTGGTTGGCTAGCAAAGTGCTTGGCATCTGTGTGAAGCTAGAAATGGCTCGCCTTCAGAAGCGTGGTACAATATGCAATGCAGACCCAAGCGGTCAGAGTCACCATCTAGACTATTACATACACATACTGTCTGATATTCTCTCACGAATGGTACTTGCTTATCGCTTCAATGTCTTCTCACGGTGACTAACTCGTACACGATGTAGGCACCCGCTTAACAAAGATTTACGTCTTAGATACAAATCTGTGATTTAACGGCTTTCTGAAAGTGCGTGGCCGGTGTCTGGACGTTGGGCGGGGTGAAACAGTGATGGTCGGGCTGGAGTAGCAGCAAAGAGAGAAGAGAGAAGAGAGAAGGCGGGCTGAGACACACACTTCTGTGAAGCATAAATACACTGTTCGCCCTGCGAGAAAGCACATCTAATCATCCATTGACACATCACCCACAGTTTCCAAAGAGTGACGTATCTAAACTTGATCCAAAGCCTTCTTTAGTCGCTATATTTAAACTCACCATGGCTTCACTCACTCATCTACCACCTCGACGTCACTTCCGCCGTGTCGGAAGTTGGTTGCCCCATGACTCCAAGGTTCTGGTAGACTGGGTTCGGAAATTTGTTGCGTCTGTCGATCAAAGACAGCGACTACCGGGGCCCCAGACCTGGCCTAAGCCCGTTCAAGAGTTTAGTGGCCTCATCGAAAGCACCGCTGAGCTTCGGATGCTTGCTTCGGCCATGTTCGATGAGGTTCCCAACAAGGAGCCGTACCTGCACGATCCAGTTGGAAACAGGCAAATTCGAGGCTACAAGCACTTGCTCGATTTGTTGGCTATCATCATGAGCGAAGTTGCACCCAAATGGAGCATGACTGAATACGGCGTTGGCCTCATTGGCTTCCCGATAAATGCAATCCTGGATTGGCCCATGGCAACCCAGAGTGGGTATGCCTTCTTTCTCAAGGCCGAGGTCAATGCAAAGCTCAAAGCTATCCTCGATGCTTGGAGAGACGACGTTCTCATGACGAACAAATCTCAACACGTGCTCACGACCGACCATGATGGATGGCTTAGCAGGGAGGCACTGGTTACTATCCAACAAGACACCAATGTTGACGGCCAGCCAGAACTTGCCTTCGATCAGATATTCGAATGTGATCCAGTCTACGACCCTGTGCACTGGGGTTTCAAGTCGTGGGACGATTTCTTCGTCAGAAGATTTAGAGATATGGATAAACTTCGACCTGTTGCTTACCTCAACGACCCAAGATGGATCGTCAACTCATGCGAATCGAAGCCATTCGCACTCCAGGCAAACGTCAAGGAGTATGATACTTTTTGGCTGAAGGGACAGCCGTACTCGGTCACCGAGATGCTCAATCACCACCAAGACGCAACCCAGTTTGTTGGCGGTACAGTATTTCAAGCTTTCCTGAGCGCTACATCCTACCATCGCTGGAACTCTCCCGTAGGAGGCAAGGTTTTGCACGCTGAAGTGATTAATGGGACGTACTTCTCAGAGCCCACTATCAGTGGCTTTACGAATCCAGAAGGTCCTGATCCAGCTGCTCCCGACCACGCTCAGGGCTACATCACTCATGTTGCAACGAGAGCAATGTTTTTCATTCAAGCAGAGGATCCAATCGGGTTGATGTGTGTCATCTACGTGGGAATGGCTGATGTATCGACATGTGAGATCAGTGAGAGGTTCCGACAGAACCTACCACAGACCGTGGCCAAAGGAGAAGAATTAGGCATGTTTCATTTCGGAGGGTCTACCCATTGTCTCTTGTTTAGAGAGGGCGTCAAACTGGCTTGGGTCACTGCGGCAACTCCAGGCATATCGCACAAGAACATCCCAATTCGAAGCGAGCTGGCATACGCGTACGCGTAGAGATTGCGGTTAGAAGGAATGTTTTCCCATGTTAATTCCGTTTCCTGTTTTTCTCAGTTGCTTGGGTCTTGGGTCGCGCAGACTGGCTGTGTGGTGTTTCGCTCATTTTAGACCTCGAACTGATCAAGAAGTGACCAGCCCAGTCAGACTGTGATTTGCCGAGTAAATGCCTATGGCTCTCTCTGTGTGAACTGTCATGGTATGTAAGACCTGTAACTACTACTCACTATTCCTGTTTTGCGAGACGAGGCCAGAGACCTATGTAATCGCAAGTGTCCAAAATGCTTGTTGACATCCAATGTCACCTGCGAAGGCTGCCAAGTCAGGACTAAGTAATCAAGATAGACTGATGAGAAAATCGTTATATGAGAAAAAGGAACAAAGGTGTAGTCACAGTAAATGAGAAGCCAATCGGCACCACTGCAGAAGAACCCAACTCCTCCATATGTAATTTAATCACTTCCCCAGCCAATCTCCGATATGTCTTTTTATTTTCACTAATGTATTTTCTTGAAAGGGAATGGGTTTCTATATAATCATACTAAATCGGCTGGCCTCGAGGCTTTGGTGGTGCTCGGTGGTACTGTATGGGCCACTTGACCTCAACATTAAGCTGGTGCGCAGCACTGAGCACAAAGTCCGCCTCCCGTAGAAATTGTCTTGCTACCAACACAATATCCGCCTTGGGATCTTCGTCCTCCTGCACAACGGAGCGCGCAAACTCGCCATCCCTAATAAGACCCACGCTCGCGATCAGCAGCTCTTTACCATCGGCACGCACTGCCTTACGGATCCTGCCCGCGATATCCGTTTGAAACGTTTGTGAAACTTTGATGCGCTGGGCGGCTACATTGCCACCAGTGGTAACGTCGAGAACATCGACCTCAGCTGCCGGCAGCAGCTTGGCGAGACGGATGCTGCTCTCAACGTCCCAAGAGGGCTCATTGGTCCACTCAAGCCAGTCTGTAGTCGAAAGCCGAAGCCAGAGCGGCATCTCGGCGGGGATTACATCACGGACAGCCTTGATGATCTCAAAGAGAAGGCGGGTGCGGTTTTCGAAGCTGCCTCCGTATTGGTCTGTTCGTTTCTATTACGTCTGTTAGCTGTGGCTCTAGCTCATACAAAGGCTAGGGGAACTTACATTAGTTACAGGGGAGAGAAAGTTGTTGACAAGAGCCCCATGAGCCCCGTGAATCTCGATAACATCAATGCCCGCCTTGACTGCTCGCACGGCAGAATCTTGCCACTGCTGCACTCCAGCTTTGATCTCCTCGATAGTCAATTCGTTGGGTGTTGCATGGTCTTCTGCCCAGGGAATCGCACTTGGCCCGACAACTTCGTTGGGCCAACCGCCAACGCTCTCAGGCGCAAGTGATTTCTTTGCGCTTATCCACGACGCAAGGAGGCTTGCCTTGATGCCAGCATGTGCGAGTTGGACGCCCACGTGCGAATTCTGACTATGGATAAAGTCTGTGACGCGCTTCATGGGCGCGATCTGGTCGTCATTCCAAAGGCCCAGATCGTTCGGACTGAAGCGGCCGGCGGGGTCAGTAGCGGTAGTCTCGAAGAAGACAAGGCCAGCACCCTTAAGGGCGAATTGGCCTAGGTGAACGAGATGGAAGTCTGTTGCATAGCCGTCCTGACCAGCAGAGTACATGCCCATAGGGGAGACGCCGAACCGGTTATGGATCTCGATACCGCGCATACGGATGGGTTTGAAGAGAGTTGGAGCCGAGGCGGGCTCAACTGGGGTGCCAGCCGGGGGCTCTTGGGCCGGGGTAAAGTAGGGAACCCCGGCAGCGGGCTTGTTCTCGGGGATCATTGTTCTTATAGTATGCAGAGCTTGGAATAGAATAGGGGCCAGTTACACCGGTTCAGAGCAGAGTTGGAGCTGTGGGTGCAGTTGAATGTGCCTGTCTCGAGTGTTATTCAGGGTGGTTTGTTAGTTGTATTTATATCAAATCATCTCTGGTGATCTTCACCATTGATGGCGTCGGCCAACTACTGTAGATCCTTCTGAGGCATTTCGCAACATTGCTTCCTTGTCTCGAGCCACAAAGCTGGGGTAACTAACGGCGTACGGAGTAGACCCTGACGAATTGGCCATTGGCCAATGGCGCAACGCAATGAGTGAGTATATGGGGGACCGATACTACCTGACTAGTCCCTCGCTTAATTATGCTTGAAGGCTGAATAATCGCGGGAGCTGAAACATCACAAACCTTTCCTCCTTTGGTTGTGTTACCCGAAGCACGGAATCTATGTTGATTTCTAATCCTCAAGAATTACTAAGCTTTCGAGTGTATTTTCTCTCCTCATGTTGCCAAAATTACTGAAGGAGATGGGAACTCCTCTTAAATCGTCTAAGCTCTCGGTTTCTCTCCCGAAGCCAACACCCCAAAGTGCTGCCAGACAGTGGATGAGACAATAGAGGTTTTCAATCCGTTATTGTTCTACATCTGGGTCGATCCGAGAATACTATTCACAAGACCTCAAACTCGATAGACGAAGACTACCAAACTCCATCTTGCAGAGTGATGATTGGTCGCTTCGCGCCAATCGGGTCAATCGATATGCCAAAACACAGACACAATTCATCGAACTGAACTTGGTCGGTTCAACCGCATTTAATAAGATCTAGCTCCGTTCAGCATTATTGAGAGCTCGAGCAGGAGCCATGGAATAGTGTCACGCAGCCAGCATCCAGCGACGCATCCTGTCGCGGTCTTGGAAGGACAAGATATTAACAAGGATCAGCTCCGGGGCGAATCCTGAAAGCCTCGGGAATTGCTCCCGTAGCCTCGGAAGTTTGGCCGCTCGGGAACCACTCCCGTACCTTTGCCTAGGTGCGAGACTGCGAAGAAGGCTATACTTGCTGACAAATTATTCTCTACTATGTAGACTTTACGCATCTTGACCGCTCATCGTGTTTCCCCCTCCTATCTTTGTATAGCAGGACGGAAACTCATTTACCCTGCTTATTTAGGCTACCCTCCAGAGCGCCCCATTCGAAATCCACATCTCCGTTGACGCGCTATTAAGGTATTCAGTCATCAACAACTACACTGAGAGTGTTGATATCCTTGTCGCTATTTTCCAACACATCATGCCACCTCTTTACATGGAACGCACGAGTCTATCCGTCGACCGCTAACTCAATCCTCCATCGCCAATGTCCTTGCCCACGCCAGCCCCGAATTCCAACAAATAGTCATACCAACGCTTCCGACTCCTCGCCATGTCTTGACTGAGTTTCATGAGTGTCCATGCCTTTTCCCTTGCACTCTGAGCTCGCTGAAAGAAGTCATCATAGCCGCGGCTGGCTCTATCAATCCAGATAGTCTTGTCCCCATAAAAGTCCTTTTCTCGGTAGGGATGGAGGCAGGCCTCGTGGAGAGCTTCCCAGACTTCGGCGGCGTGGTCGAAGTTGTGGCCAAATCCCCAAAACGCCCAGTCTCGTTTTAGGGAGTCCTCGACCGCTTCTTGAGCAACGTTAAACTCCTTGGCATCGTCACTCCGCGATGTATCCTTGACGAGGTCCCCCAGCGCGGAGAAAAGTGATTTTTGGGCATTGAGCTCGGACTTCACGGCTTGTACGGCAGAGACGTACTTCTGGGCGGTTTCCTCGTTGACAAAGTCATCGCCCTTGCCGTCCATATAGTTCTTCGACGTGCTCGCTCCTTGACCCATGGCTTGGAGAGGGTGTATTAATTGTGTAATAGGGGACAGGAAAGTCGTAGTGATTTTGCGTATCAGCTCACGCAGGTTGCTAGAGAACGATTACATTCACAGGAGCGAAATTACATGATATATATATATATCTCGAAAGAGACATCAAGCGGGGTTAATTAATACACACGACATGCAGTCAGTCAATAGATCCGGCGCTATTTGTTTCTGCTAAACCGCATACGCCCTCTCCGAGCGACTCCGCCAATTCCAGCCAATGCATCCCCAAACCAGATGGCCTCGGCCCTCAAATAAACCACCCAACTGAAGGACGCAAGGGAAGGTGGCCAGCTGGAGAGACAGGGATGTTTTCAGCCGGCTGACTCGCATCGGCAGGTGGCAAACAGTAGAGAGTCGAGCTGCCCAGTTCTGGTATACTATCTACTAAACCTAAAGCCTTGACTGCGGCGAAAACTGAAGGTCATCCCTGGTCAGGTCGTGGATACTCTTCTTGCCACAGTTCCCCAGCATGTTGTCCATGTCTGCCAACAAGCACTTGAGAACATGCTCCACGCCTTTCTGACCGCCAATAGCGAGCCCATATGCGTACGGTCGTCCGATGCACACAGCCTTTGCACCCAGCGCTAAAGCTTTCAGCACATCTGAGCCGGTTCGAACGCCACTGTCGAAGATCAAGGTCAAGTTGGATGTTTTAACCCTTTCATCCGCCCCAATTTCCGCCAGGGCATCCAAAGACGCCATCGCTCCATCAAGCTGCCGACCACCGTGGTTTGACACGACAATGCCATCAATGCCGTAGTCGATGGCCAAATGGGCGTCACTTACAGTCTGGATCCCTTTGAGAACAATGGGGCCATCCCACAACTGCTTCAACACCTTGAGGTGCTCCCATTCGCGGTACGTGCCCGAATTCATTACATCAAGCCATGCTTTGGACCTCTGTATGAGTTTTGCATTGGCAAGTATTCGAGCGGCGCCGTAAGGGGTGCCAGGACGTCTCATGATTGACCATAGTTCAGCCAGCTTCTCTCCGTAACCCCGTGTATCATTCTTTTGCATCTCGTCAAAGAGTCTGTTGAAGACGGGATCAGAAAGGCCAATCTGGCAGCCCTGACCCCAGATGAACGGCAGGTATGCAGTGTCAAGATCAGTAGGTCTCCAGCCGAGGCTGAATGTGTCGAGAGTGACGACCAGGACTTTGTACCCAGAAGCCTTGGCCCGGTTCAAAAGGCTAGCAGTGACCTCCTCGCATTGGGGCTTGGGCCAGTACAGTTGATACCATCGGTTGCCGTCTGCATTGGCCTCGGCAACTTGCTCTATAGTTCGGGTCGCAGCCGTCGACAGCACCATTGGCACTCCAACACTGTGACAAGCCCTGGCCGTGGCCTCCTCAGCGTCTGGGTGCATGATGTTCTGGACGCCGATAGGAGCCACTAGCAACGGGCTGTCGTACTTGGCGCCAAACAGCTCTATGCTGACATCTCGCCTTGTAGCATTGACCAAGAAGCGTGGCCGAAGCCGGTACCGATTAAAGGCTTCAGCGTTGGCCCTGGCTGTGGCGGCACTGCTCGCGGAGCCATAGACATAGTCAAAGTTAGGGGCAGGCACCTTGGCCCGCGCCAGGGCTTCCCATTCGGAGGGTTTGGTTGAAAAGATGGGTGGTCGGAAAGACTGATAGATATCGCGCTGGAAGGCAGAGTAACTAGTCGGGTTTGGCAACGTGTACGGTTGGTTCAACCGCTTTGTATCAACCTCGTTGTCCATATTTAGGGTTTGTAAGACTGTGGAGAAAGAGTCGAGTTGATGGATATAAAAGAAGTGGATGAAATATTTCGTCAGCCTCGCGAGAGAGGAGATGAGATATCTGGCTTAGTTTGCTTCGCGCACTGGTGAGATGAGTGATGACGTGCATCTATTCTATGCCGAGGTTTCCCCACTCCAATTTCTTTCCGACTAACAACAGCACACTAACTTAGCTCGGCAGGCGTTACGAACGGTGAGGTGAGCCTTGATTCGCAGCAAGCCATAGCAACTACGTCATGCATAGAGATAGAAGGGTCGTTCTCTCCTGCCCTATTCTTGAGAGGGATAATCTCAATAAGTACTCCAGAGCTCCTTCCGCCGTATTCGCCGTCTTGGGTCTTCTTAGCTCTTAGTTGGCTCGTAGCATGGAGTTATGACGGGGCCGATTCCGTTATCGATGAGACATCTAATTTTGCGGAAATGAAGAGAGGAACATTGAGTAATAACCGGTGAAATATCGGGTAGAGCCACTTTCTTTGCTCAAGTGAGACACCATCCCAGCCCTTGTGGAGATGACGACCGATAAGCCTCTCCATAGGCACGAAAGCAGCGCCAACCTCGCTATCAGGATCAAAGTTTTGGTAGAATATCTCTGGAACCGGACGCTACTGTATTGTTTGAGGCAGCGGATCGTGGCAATACCACTCCTCTTCCGCGGAATGCCCCTTGACACGAGGGACACGGGCAACGCAAGAGTACCCGGGGCTCACCAGTAATTCATAGCGTGCCTTCTCGGTTTGGAAGGGTTAAGTAATAATATTATTAATAAGCTCG
This sequence comes from Fusarium buxicola, assembly GCA_014899095.1. Classification (NCBI taxonomy): domain Eukaryota; kingdom Fungi; phylum Ascomycota; class Sordariomycetes; order Hypocreales; family Nectriaceae; genus Fusarium; species Fusarium buxicola. Next base: position 139,373 of record JAAVUK010000309.1, read on the forward strand.
GGAGGGACGAACGGAAGGGTGAAAGCATAGGTGGTGATTAAGTTGTCGAGGTGTTCTTGATCTCTACCCGGGACCATCCCATAGACCTAATATCATCTGTGGAGAGCTTGGCCAGTTTCAAAATCTCAATATCATTCTTAATATTTTCAAAACCAGCGGTTATAGTTATATTGGTAGCCTCCATATCTCCAGCGGTTGAGATATCGTTCGCAAAGAGCGACCAGACAGTGCTTGGATGAACTCTTTGATATGTGCGAGATTCAGGCTGTTAACGACAGCCTTAATGGTTGCCACTGTGGCTGCTGCGCCCAGGCCTTAGGCCCGGGGTTCCATGGAGGCTCGGCTGTGTCTTGGGCTTATCCTTACTAGACGTCATTGGTTTGGAACAGTGTTCAGCAAGGAATGTGGATCTGACGAGACTACGCGGGACAATATTCTCCACACCGGTCGCGCAGCGTGCTGCTTGTTTCAGTTTACGAGCTAATCTTAGCTCTAGAGTGTTACGATAACCTCTTTAGCAACAGTGATGAAGCGGGAAAGTGCCGATATGTATGTAATATATCCGTATAACTCATGCGTAAGATCAGCTGACGTGATATTCACCCGCGTATCCTATGTAACGATTGAGTCTTGGCCTAATACTCTACACATGGTAGTGTATTCGCTCAATTGTGATAACACTGTTCCGGAACTTTCACCATTCAGCTGAGTTCTGGACTACGCCGCAGCAAAGTACTACTGTGATTCTGTCGGCATGTAGCCCAGTCCTTCCATCACAGTCAGTCTGTTGCGGGGTAAAAGTCACGAATAGGTTTGAACAATAATGTCCGAATGCCGGTGGTAAGGAATGAATGTACTGCCGGATGCGCTGCAGCCTGCCGGACGCCCTGTCGGATACCATGTGGCGGCGGCACGTGGACATTTGCTCAGCCGCCCCCTAGGTAGTACAAACTGCAGGACTTGCCGTTCCGTCCTATCCCATGCAGTAGCCGTGGGCAATAGTTGTGACTGTTTGGGTGGTTGGGACGCGTGGTGGCTGGCTGACAGGCAGCTTGTTGCCTTGTCCGTATAGTTGCCAAGGATCTCGATCTGTCTTTCAGCCGACCTCGTATCTTTAGCTGGGCCGGATCTGGGATCAAGATGCGGGCTTATCTCATTCTATCACATCGTAGTAAGCCACTGCTTATGGCGGCGCTTTGAGAAACGCCTCCTGAGCAGGGCGGGACGCGGTGACTGCTTTTTGAAAAGAGCTGACAACTCCGCCGCAGCATTAGAACGTCCTCTCTTTCTTGTCGGACCCTTTCAAACTTAGCAATAACTCATTGAACCCTGAACGGGTAGATCTGAGTACTGAAAGTACAATGACGCTTCTCAGTCGTTTTTGGCATACTGTCGTGGACCTCACCACATGGCTGACCATGTCGCCTGTGGCCGACCTGGGTTTTCGTCCACCCCAACATCCACTTGGACTACCAGTTACGCATACGCACGGAACTAACCAGATAAATCCCCTTGCTACCGATCGTCCCATATTCAGGCCCCCAGCAGCGAACCCGGCAGATCATGATTTCGTGTGCGATTACAGCCAAATGGAGGGATGGTTTCCCTGCTCCATCTCCGAGAACAGAGAATGCTGGCTTCGAAACAGAGATGGACGCGAGTTTAACATCCATACAAACTACGAGAAGTTTGCTCCTGTGGGTATCACTCGACACTACGTCCTGAATGTTACCGAGAGCTCGTTCAATGCGGACGGCCAACCCTTCCATGAAGCCAAGCTGTTCGATGGTTCATATCCTGGTCCTTGGCTCGAAGCGTGTTGGGGAGATGTGAGTGCTCCATCAAACAGTCATGCGGTCGATGATTCAAACTTACTGGTTAGTAGACCCTTAACATCACGGTGATCAACAGCATGAAAGGGAATGGCACCAGCATCCACTGGCACGGCATTCGACAGAACCAGACGATGAACATGGACGGTGTCAACGGTGTCACTGAGTGTCCAATCGCACCTGGTGATTCATTCACGTACACCTTCAAGACTACTCAATATGGAACCTCCTGGTATCATAGCCACTACTCTGTACAATACGCAGATGGCTTGCAGGGACCACTGGTAAGTAGATGCATCCATGTGTACTCGTTACAGCGTCCCAGTTCACCCGTGAATACCAGCTGAGAAGTTGCACAGACAATCCACGGCCCAACTTCTGCCCCCTTTGATGCGTCGAAGCGTCCGTTACTAATGACGGATTGGTGTAAGTGACAACTGTTACAGATATGGAACTGTTCAAGTGCTGACATAAATCAAACCTGTAAGCTCACGATAGTGCCTGGCAACTTCTGTACGACCGTACCAGGGGAAACAAGACGATCCTTCTGAACGGCGCTGGAAATGTGTCTCACTACGGATATGTTCCCACACTCGACGTACCAGACAACTATGAGTTGCATTTTAACAAGACGCCAACCGACAGGCCCAGGCGGCCGCTAAGATACTTGCTCCGCTTGATCAACACTTCATTCGACACAACATTTATCTTTTCCATCGATAATCATTGGCTTCAGATCGTGACGTCAGACTTTGTGCCTATCGAACCTTATTTCAACACGTCTGTCTTGATAGGCATTGGCCAGCGGTACAATGTCATTGTAGAGGCCAATCCCCTTGAGGGTGACAGCAACCCCATCCCAGATGACGACAATTTCTGGATAAGAACCTGGGTTGCGGACAACTGTGGTACAAAACCAGGAGGTCAAGGTTATGAAAGGACTGGTATCCTGCGGTACAACCACAACAGCACGGCTGAGCCAACATCGCAGCCTTGGACCAGAATCAGCAAGGCGTGTTCCGATGAGACATACACCTCGCTGAGACCGAAGCTTCCGTGGTATGTAGGCCCAGCTGCAAACGCCAAATTCGACGACCTTGAACAGTTCAACGTCACCTTGAACGGGTCGGCAGGTTTTCCGCACTACCCCCTGGCTGCCTTTTCGTTGCAGCCATCCGGTGACTCGCATGATGCTTTCACACCGCTTCAAATCAATTATTCCGACCCGACCATTATGCATCTGGGTGAATCTAGCGACACAATGCCAGAGAAGTGGGTCGTGATCCCCGAAGACTACACCGAGGATGAATGGGTATGGTCGAGCCTTTTTCGTACTTGACTAAGGGTACTATTCTAATAATTCTCCTAGGTCTACCTGGTCCTGACTATGGAAAGTGGAAGTTCCAGAACACTGGCCCATCCGGTATGTTATACCCTTGTTCATGGTGTCGTGAAGAAACAAAACTGACATGACATCTCATTAGATCCATCTTCACGGCCACGATTTTGCACTTCTTCAACAGGTTGAGAATCAACTGTACGACCCTAGCAAGCTTAATCTCACCCTTGACAACCCTCCGCGACGAGATGTGGTACTCTTGCCTACAGGTGGTTTCGTTGTCATCGCCTTCAAGGCTGATAACCCTGGCAGTTGGCTCATGCATTGTCACATAGCCCGGCATGCGTCCGAAGGTCTGGCATTGCAAATCCTGGAACGCCAGGGCGATGCCAATAGGCTTTTCCCACTGAACTCCCCCAGCATGATCGAAGCGAAACGTGTATGCGGTGTGTGGAAGAAGTGGCAGGATGAGCAAGTTGATTTCTTCGAGGGCGACTCCGGCATCTAAGACCAGGTAGATGGTATTTTATATCGTTTTCATAGTAGCTCGAGCTATGTCGGTAGTCCTTACCCTTGGTTGCGACCTCTCTAGTTGGCAAGCTTTCGCCCTAGGTCAGATGGTCGAGCAGTGCTATGCATTTGGCTGTCGATAGGACCAACACAAGTTACATGCAATTATTAAATTCAATAGGTTTCACCTGATTAATTGCTTCTATTTGTGTTTGTTCACTCTGATGACAAGAAAAGAAATTGTACTCTCAGGCGCCCCATAGCTATGGGTGCAAGGTCCCGTTTGTTACTGAACCCTCTCCAACGCTAAGAAACTTCCTTTATTTATGCCTCCTTCCCATCCGAGAGATCCGTTTTCGAGACGGACTGTCGAATTTGTCAATTAGGAGAAACCTTTTCCCTCCATTAGGGAGCTGGTTACCAGTAACTTCAAAAGGACATGGGTACGAAACAGTTCCCCCCTGTACAGAATGACTGCCGAGCGATAACGACTGGTGGATTCCAGAACAGTTTGGCCGGGGTAACATCTAAAGTAACTCAATCATGCCTTTTAGGCTCCGCCTTCCTATTTTGCTCCGGAATCCCGGAATCATGTCTTATACCGCCCGTTCTCGATTTGTTTGAAACGGGCGTTTCGAACCAATTGCTCGGTACGTATTCGAAATAGGTATATTAGTCTGTTTGTTGCCCTCCTTTAATAAACCGATCTGTTGTCATGTTTAATTCTCGGCACTATCTCCTACCCTCTGTAACGTCCTATTCTCACGTCAACATTTAAGCCACTATGAGGACCTTTGCAGCTATTAGCGCCTTTTTGACGCTTATTCATCAAACCATCGCCAACCTCGATGTTGTTACTCTGAATGCCAGGCCTGATGCATATATTCAGGAAGCTTCTGCCACTCTTGTGGTCGGAAATGTCCCCAACCCTATCACAGGAGATGTTGCCTTGTGGAGCGCCATTATGATGCAAAACCGGGCCTCGTTCCTCCAAGGAGTAACCCAGAATGCCCCCACAGGGTATGACGAGGGTTTACTATGAACAAAGTCCTCAGAGACATGAAACTGAAATCTCACAGGGTTGGATACTGCGCGAACCTCGGGAAACAATGGTGCAACTTTGCTTATGCGCTTGTAAACCAAAGTGGGCAGTCCATGGCTTTGAGAACCTTACAGCGAAGGCTAATGTGATCCTGTGACAAGGTACCGAGCCCAAGAATGGCACACCAGTAAAAGCCGCTCCCGGGTCTCGTATCAAGACGCACTGTACGTGGGACCTAGCCTTCAAGCTGTGTTTAACTGACAAGACTCTAGACAAACTAAACTCGAGGACGCAAATGTGGGACCAGAACCTTTATGTCAATAATAAGTTGGTTTCTAGCATCTCGACCAGTAAGTCTCCGAGTCAGTTGTAGCTCACAGTTGCAGGACTAACAGTAATTTTGCAGGCAAGGGGCAGCGCGGCGAAATCTTCTACATCTCAATCGAGTGTGCATCCGGTACTTGTGCCACTGCCCCAGCGCATAGTACGTTTCTCGCTATACCCTTGACGCAACAAAGTAACTGGTTGATGACTAACGAAATGATTAGGTTGGGAGGATGTCTCCATCACACTAAGCAAACCGGATTCAAGCTTTGGTCATACGGGGGGTTGGGAACAAGGCGCGACCGGGGGGAAAATGTCGACATCAGATGGTGGCAAGACTTGGCAGTTTACCACGCTGAAGATCCCGGCCACCGATGTACAGCAAGGATAAACCATTGCACAGGAGATGGAACCTTCAACAAGTCATTCAGACATCGGGAAGCTCTCGCTGTTCTTCTCAGAGTGTTGATGATCTATTGCTACGTGGGGCGATAGGTGGGATTCCTTGCATAGTGACAGTTGTACTCCTCACCGTACTGGGGGCTTTGCACCTGGGGCCGATACCCAGGGCCTCTGATGCATATAATCAGCCAGATTTTCAGATTGATAGATTGTTTTATGACTACCTTTGAACCCTGGCGCTGTAGGGAAATCGGTTCCGGTCAGCACTGCGTCAATTCTTACACCAAGGGACTTCCATCGACACCTTTCTCCTAAATGCATTTCTGATGTCAGCACAACCAGGTCATGAAACCTTTGCCATTAGTCTATTAAATTATTTCTCCAAGGCTAGAAAAATCATTACCTAAGCTGCTAAGCCGAGATATATCTAACCTTAGAGCCTTTAATGAATTTGCGTAGCTAATAGTGTTAGATACACTTTTCCCCGGTACCTGCCTTGCTGTTACTGCGATGCAACTTTTAGACATAAGCGGCGATTTTGTTTTATATGGTTACTGTCTTTAGAACATGGGTAAATATTAACTCTTCTATAAGAATTAAGCTAAAGGCATAGTATTTTAAGGCTAGTTTATTAAAGCTTCGGTTATTAATAGCTTTTTAGCCTTATGTTCAAATACCCTCAGGTTGGAGATCAAGGCAGCCCAGCAGAAAGAGTGGCACAGCAGTTTACACAGTAGAGGCTTCATACCCAATACCACAAGCACAATAACCAAATCCAGCAAGCTTCGCAGTTGCATTGCATCTCGATGTGTAGCAGCAGCTTCTTTATGCCTCAACAAAGCTTCGGTTATACCTGTTATTGATGAAAGAGAGTCGACAACTTTTCACAGGCAGTAATCAAACCAAAGAATGGACTTGGGATCGAGCTGATATACGCAGATACTTCAAAAGTATAGACAGCTCCAACACGATTCAATTTCAAGTTAATATGTACATGTGAAAACCAAGAGAATCCGTATTGTAATCAACACTTATCAGGAGTGACACAAACCCCGGCCTAGCCAAAGTGTCAGCAATGAATGTCAACTTTCGCAGCTAAACCTACAGCATTCAGAATAAAGTCTTTCTTGCAGAAGCATCCAGAAACGCATTGCAATGTACAGACTTGGTTCGGGGGGTCGTTACAGGCGGGAGGGCAAGCGGAGCCACACTCAAGGTACTTTTGGTTCTTCTGTAGCATCAGGTTAACACAGATCGCCGGTGGGAGTTTGTAACTAAGGGATACCTACCCCAGGGCAACGGCTAGCCTTCGGGGCAGGGCTGGCCAAAACACCTGTGATGAGGAGGGCGGCGAGGGACATAGAGGGCTTCATTATCAAGACGTGTTGTGGTTGAAGTATATGGATCAAGTTTGGGATGCTAGAATCTGGATGAAAGGAAGATATAGAAACATGCAGAGGAAGCATTGGCCTTTTATATTCAGAAATGACATTGACAACTCTTGTTAGCTGTCGCAAACTGCCGACGCCACAACTGAGGTAATCTCCACTCTCTGCATGCATTCCATGGCATCCTTATTAGGTACAATATGATCTGACTTTTCGCTATCCAAACTCTAAGCTGAACCACACCAAGAATGAAAGCTTATTGAGCGACAGAGAGAGACTGGGACGCCAATAGCATAAAATCATAATCGTTGATGCCCCGACAGCGAAACAAAGAGCCAGATTTGGTAGGTAAGCTGACGTTTTTGCGGATGACTTCTCTCGTGGGCCCAAAGTCTATCCCCGCAGTTTCTGCAAGCCACTGCAGATATACGAAAGCACAGGCACCTCTCAGCTGAAAGAGTGCTTCCACTGATCACTTGAGTACATACCGGTGTGGGCTTTAATGACGAGCGATTAAAGCATAGGACCAACCGTGGTTACGAGATATGTCTCAGATAAGCTCCAATGTCTTGGCAGCTGACATGTGCACTTGGATCAACGGAGCATTTGCAGCTGGCTCCTGCGGTCCAGATCCCAACGGTTGGGCAACCTATTTGTTGACATAGATCCAAATTCTTTCCCTGTTTGTTGTGGGAATTGTAATCCCTGAGATGTCAGGCATCCTGGCGTAGGTATAAATTAAGCCCTACGGCAGGCGAGCGGCTGTGGATACTACTCGCTGGCAGGGGATATACCTATAGTCCTTCGGCCTCATATCCAATAGAGAGAGTAAATCAGCAAATTTCATAGTAGAGGCATGGTACTTAGCGGCGAGCTGTTGCAGGATATACCACTGCGCCACGCACTAAAAGGTAGGGGACCCCGTATTAAGGATACGGGCAAATTAGGTATATATGGCCTGCGACACGAGCTTTGTGCCGATCCTGTTGGAAAAGTTGAACTAGTCCCTGATGTTATTGATGTGCTCGGACTATTATAACTATTGCTGACATGCGTTGGAGCAGAGTTGATGGCTGTACCTCGCGTCGGCATTCATATAGCCGTCACCGTTGAATATGTTTGGATTATGCAGTATCTAGTGTATCAAAGCAATGCACATACGGCCGAACAACAATGACTAGCCCAGTCACTATCTCTACGGATACTAGGTAGACTGAACCGATCAAAATGCAATGAAGCATGCATTTACTCGGTGGGAATGTCCGGGCTGGGCTGACCCACATGTCAGCAAAAGTGATCAGCAATGCTACCTTGCCTCGCAGCTCGATAGTGAATATCCGTACATAAAAAGGCTCGCTCGAGCGCCGGGCTAACTTGGAAATCCCTCAACCACTCTCATTCAGAATCTTTGTATTGACTTCCGAAAGCACAATGACGCCACTCGTTCTGAAAGGAGGTACCGTCCTCATCCATGATCAGAAGGAGAAGGTCATTCCAACCCATGCAGACATTCTCAGCGAAGGAAACCGCGTCACCCAGATCGGGCCCTCACTGGCTATTCCGCCCGGATGCGACGTGGTTGATTGTACCGGCAAGATAGTTTCTCCGGGATTCGTCGATACGCACCATCATCTTTGGCAATCCCCGCTGAAGGGTCTCTTTGGCGACATGGCCTTCTTCCCGTACATGGCGACAAGTCAGTCCTCGGCAATAGTAAGCCATTTTGGTAGAAGGTGCTAACTACTTATAACAAGTCATGACTTGCCCGTTCACAATCCAACCGCAAGACATGTTTTGGTGCAACTTGGCCGGAGCTCTTGAGGCCATTGATGCCGGGACTACTGCAATTCTCGACCACGCTCACTGCAACTACTCCAAAGACCATAGTGCGTCTCCCTGATACAAATATCACAGAATATTCGACGCTAACAGTAACAAAGGTAAACAGGCAATTGCAGGCTCAATCACCTCCAGCATCCGTACCATTTTGCCTACGGGCCTACACCTGTCATAACTACCACGGACCCCGAACCCGAATGGGCTGATTATCTCCCCAGCTGGTTCATGACAACCATGGAAAGGCTTTCAAAAACCAGGGCGCTCACAGAAGCGCATGCTCGTGTGCGACTCGGCTTCAGTTTTGACGGCTGATTTCTCCCTAAGGATGTAGTCGTAACCCTATTCGACAGCGTCAAGTCTCTAGGCATGATAGTCTAACACACCACCGGCGAGGCGAGCTTCCCAAAGGGATTTATCATACTACGCACGAAGCCTTCAATATGGGTACAGTGAATGGTGCCCGCGCCTTGCGCATGGAAGACGATATTGGCAGTATTGCTGTCGGCAAGAAAGCAGATCTCGTTGTTTTCTCAGCACGCAGCCCGGCAATGTTTGGCGCAGCCCAACAGGACCCTGTCATGGCCATCGTGCTTCACTCCAGCATCGGTGATGTGGAACATGTCGTTATAGACGGAAAGGTCAGGAAGCGAAATGGCAAGTTGTTGCCATTAGAGAAAGCAGAATGGGATGAAGATGATGGCGAATTTGTGCAGACAAAGGAAGAGGTCGGCTGGCACGAGGTAGTGGCTCGAGCCCTTGATATCCAGCAGCAGTTTGTGACCAAGCTGCAGGACTTTGACTTTGCACAAGTGCAAGATGCCACCGCGCGGTTGTTTAACTTCGTCTAAATGGATAAGAAGCGGCTGTTACTTGCAGGGGACAGAATCTTCAATAGATATATTCTACTTACAGGCGTCGTACTTTTCTTATAGCATAAAAGTAAGTTGTAAATTGAGTAGAGTCTCACGTAGTATATTACTTGAATACACCTAATATAAATGCTAAAAGCGAGTTTAACTCGAATTATACAAGCTCTATATTAATCTGGGGCATAAATATGAGTATATCATGCCGACATTTCAAAAAGGAAGTAGAACTATAACTCCTATAGTTTAGCAGTTCTGTACATTAATGAGCCACGTCTAGACCTGTCCAAGCCTTACGGCATAAGGCATGGCGTACGACCATTCTAATACAAAACATACCACGCCCGTTAGGGGACATATATATTCAAAGGGGAGTGGCCGTTAAATGCTCATTTCAATCTAAGAGTCCCATGCCTCTGTTGTTATCAGGAGTTTCGCTTGAGGTTGTGTGTGCACGGAAACCCGGAAACTGTCTGATCAAGCTGTGGGCTCGCTTGGCAATAAAGGGCTAAAGCAGGTATTCATCACAACTCGGGTCTACGAAGGCTAGATTTTATTCCCGGCTCGCATGGTAAGAACTGCCAACTGCAGAAGGATGATGGGAGGTGCAAAGGATAGAAAACGGCATGATGCGGTCACAATGGGCGAATTCCTGGATGCTGATTTTATATCCACGCACAGACGTTGATTCGCACAGATGTGGAGAGGGTCGATGGCTACTGTTGCTCTAGAAGCTCACGAAGGTGCCGAAACAGGAAACTCAGACGGTCAGTTTGGTCAAAAAGCCTCTTAAGGTTATAACCCACATGCACTATGATCTGGCCCCAGGGGGCCAAGCTCCAGAAGTCCAAGTCTCCATGAAAATAAGAGGTAATGATATATATTTGAGATGATATAACCCATCTGGCGCCGAAGTATCGGGGTAGATGAATCCCAGCCCTTTTCACAAGAATAAAGCAAACCTTACGCCCAGGAGCTAGAAAGTACAGACTTAGTATATGTCTCAGAGCAGACCAGCGCCATCCATAGACAGAGTCGCGCGGGTGCGCTGTTGGGTGGTCTAGGTCACTGATGGTCTCCTTGATGTCTGGGATTAGGAGAAGCTGATAGGGTGCCTGGCCTGGTATGAGTTAGAGAGGCGAAGGAACTGAACCTTAGCTACCACCCCAATCATGTATGGTCACTTACAGAGTGGTAGAGTGGTTAAGCGGGTGTTATGGAGACTGGGACTGCTGTGCATCCGTAGCTCTTGGGCGCTCCGCCTGAGGTCGTATCAACGTGAAGGAGCTCTCCCAGGGTTAACGAGTGGTTGACTCAGGAGCTAGCCCTGGCGGTTAAGGAGTAGTGGCCAGTCATAGTTGGACTCATTTCTTTTGCGGGCTGGAACTAATTCATGGCTTGCATGGCTTTCACTGAGAGGAAGAGCGTGGACTTACATTCCGAGACCGTCATCGGCGTTTCGTGTTACGTCCATTGTCATAAATAAGACATCCCGGGCAAAGACTACAAGACTTTCAGCCCAAAGGTGGTAGTTTAATCCTCACTGTGCGAAGATTCTAGTAATGGGGAACATGACCTACCAGTAACATTCACAGACACAGGTATCAAAACACGTATCTTCTATGAAGACGAAGGACATAAGGCTGCTAATATTTAGAAGTCTTATAAAAAAGCTATACAAGACGGCATCCTCTGTTCCGCGGTACATAAGCCCTCACGTCTTCACCAATCCCAAGGTTCTCCTGAAAACCACTACCAGAAAACTCGACAGAAGCGCTTTTCAGAAATTTACTAGTCGACTAACACGAGGTAAGCTCGTCTCTTTCCCTTTCGGGGTTCAGAAGACCGGGAAAACATGCGACGAACGCCTGCTCGAATACAGGTGGAAGACCACTCTTTAGCCAGACTGAGCCTGGAAGTCGCAGCCTCCCTGGCGAGGCACGCATTGACCCCCCGTGTAGACAGCAGTTTTACAGTTGTTGAACGAGGCGCGGCGGTCGCGACCGTTCTTCACAAAGTCGATGACGAGGATGTTACCCACGCCGTTGATGCTGAGACGACCACCATCAGCAGCACGGTTAGCTCCGGAGAAGGCGCGGTCCGCGTACTCCTTGCACGAGCCGGCGAAGCCCACGGCCTGCTGGGAGGAGGCACCATCGTCGGGGCCGATGGTGATCAGGCATTGACGAGTGCAGCGAAGACCGGGTATACCGGAGTCTTTGACCGAGATGGAGAGGGAACTGCCAGCAAAAGCGGCGAGCATGACAACGGCAGAGGTGGCCTTCATGTTTGTAAGCTGCGCGAAGAGTCTGAGGTTGGCATAAGTTAGCAGCGTTCCGCGACCACCCGGTTCTCCAGTCAAAACTCACCAGGATAAAGTGGCAAAGAGCGTTGCTGAATATGGCGTTGTAGTGAGGATGCGTTGCTGAGAGGCGATGCAGAGGATGAAACGGCAAAGACAGCGAAAGATGGCCCTCTTTATACCTTCATCGAGGCGCTCCCTTCTGGCCATGCTCGCCTAGAGGGCGTGATGGTGCCGTGACGGCTAAGTGAAGGGTTCTCCCATTTCATTCTTCCGCTTGCCTTGCCATTATCCACCTCGCCTGCTGCAGATTAGTCTTGGATTGGAGGTTTCCAAGATTTGGTTGTATTACGAGACGCTGAGTAGTTGATGACAGAACTAACTTGCATGAGGCTATGGGATGAGTAAGAGGCCACAAGTCCCATTGAAGAGGCCATGCCACGCAACTGCAGTGCTGATTTCAAGCGAATTGTCAAGTCGGTAGACGCGACTCTGTCGAATGGCACCGCCGGCGCAAAAGCGGACCTGAACACCTTCTATGGTTTTGACGCCGATGGCAAGGACGCAGATCTAGCAACATACATAACAAGTGGCTTGGGTAATTGGCAGGATACTCAGTTCAGCTACGTCAACACCGACTTCACTTCAATGTGTGATTATGTTGAGGTATGCTTATCGATGTATATGGCAGAGTGGTATGATAATAGAGGTAACTGACCCTTGAATCCTCTCTCTAGAACAAATGGCTCGGAAGTCGGAATACTACTGCTGGTCCAGGGGGAGTGGGCTTGGAACGCGCAAGCAGAGGGCTAGCCAATTGGCTCAAAAAGCAGAGCAAGTCTGACTCTACCAGCAAAAGGGAAGAATTAGATGCCAAACTATGGGATTAGTATCTCTACAACGAGGCGTAAGTATCATCCCCATTTGAAAGTCTTCAATGGTGAAGTCATCATACTGAATACGAGTATGCTTCTAACAGGTGACGACTATGAACAGGTTCGAATGGTGGCAGGTTTGGGGTGACGATTCTGGTACTGGTCTCATCCCACGAGCGGCTACCCGAAGCTCAATGCTGGAAGATTGCCAGACAACGTTTCCGGATTTCGGCACTTTTACTCATGGGTTGAAAAGGGGGCGCAACGCTCGAAGTGTTAACAAGAGGGCCGGTGGCTGGAATGTCGGCAATACGACGCGTCTGATGTGGGTGAATGGTGAACATGATCCTTGGATTGGGGCAACTGTTTCTTCCAAATGGCGTCGCGGGGGACCATTGAAGAGCAGTAAAGAAGCTCCCGTATGGGTGATTCCTAATGGAGCTCACTGCAATGATCTTCTTATATCTAACAGGGCGGTTAATGCGGGCGCGAGAAAGGTTATTGACGGAGTCGTGGCACAAATGAAGGAGTGGGTACATGACTTCTATAAGTGCCAGATGCACAACTAGATTATAAGATGCTTGTTGAGTACACCGAATGGGGTCTGCTCTTTGGTCAAGCAGGAATGCAAGCAGAGTTGGCCGCTGCGGTGAGCTCATGACAAACCCAAACCATTGCTATAGTACCACACTATTGACCAATCCTACACACTCCGGCTATAACCCCAACTCTCCCGGATTCCCCTAGTTAAATCGTTACAATCCGCGTAGTTTGCGTGGCATATAATCGCGACAAGACAACACTTAACAGCTAATCCGCTGCTGCCACCGTCCAGCTCCCATAATCCGAGATAACACGCCCCCAGAAATGACAGAGCTAGCCGGTTCAATAGCCATTCCAGGCTCGACGAGCATTTGATAGCTATACTAGAGAGAACTGAGCTTCCCCTCGCTTGGATTCATTTTCATGTGGTCCCTCAGACCTACCATGTGGCTCCAGGGTGAGTTTCCAGACAATAAGGCTTGTCAAAGTCCGGGATAAGTCTTGCCCTTGTAAGTACATAGCGTCGTCACTTTGAACTCCAACCGTTAAGTGCTAGCTCTTGGCTGAGTATGGTATATAATGTGAGGTCTTTTGTACAAGAAGGGATCGGCCGCTGCGTGAGAGTACTAAGAAACACATTAGAAAGATCGTCTCTTCTTTGGCTGGATATGGGATTCTATACGAGGTCGTGTTTATATTTCCCCGCTAATTTGTATAAACAGGCATCGGCCGCGGAGTCGGCTACTAAGAGTCAATATTCACGTGGGTTTATGTCTCAAAGGAGAAACTCGCAGGCACACAGAGATTGCTGCGTCCTGGCTAAGCCAAATAGGGACTATAGTACTGCCAAAACGTCGGAATTGCCTCCACCACGGCACTGGAACAATGATATGCCCAGAATGTTCCTGGTGCAAGGGTATGGGTCCAAGCTGCAAGTGCACCAGGATAGGAGCAACCCGAAAGGACCCAAGGCGCCTTGTCTGGCTTCGACTTTGAATGGGGGTCGAAGCTAAGGTTGGCGTTTCTCGCAAAGTGAATAAGATCCTGGATGGATTGGTTGATGTTCAGATGCTGGAGAGTTGCAGTGGTAAAATTCTGGCCAAAAGGGGAGCTTTCCCCCCAATAGCGATGCTCTAAAGCGATGACCGCAGCCTTGTTTGTCTGAGCAAAGAGTTCGGACAAAGTGGCATTTGGAAAGTCAATGCTCTTCTCATCCACGGATGCTTCGCCTGGAGCTTCCAGAATGATTGGTGAGCCGGGCCCACCGTAGTAGTCAGCATTCCACCAAAATCGCTGCTTGAAGGTACCCAGACTTGGGTCATTGTGATCAATAAGCTGTTCAAAGACACTTCCAGTCGGGCTTCCAATGTCGTCGTCCTGAGGTCGCGCCAGAACATATACGTGCCGTCGAGTCCTTAGCTTGGGGCCGTGAAGACTCGCGAATGATGAACAAATTATGAGCAGTTGCGTGGCCGCCGCGGTGATGATTGAAACACGCATATCAAACTTGAGATATTTTATAAGAAGATTTCAAGGTAGGAACTCGTTCATGAACGTGTACGGCTTAGACGATAACCGAGCCTTGGATGGGCATGATCATTTTAGTATTTAAGCTGCACGGCATGAGAGATGCATTGTCAATTGGTCTCAGAAGCCGGATATATCTTGTGGTCCTGAAGTTAGAAGTGGAGGCTTTCCGTAAGCTGACTATGGTCACCCGCAGGGCTAAGCCTCTCGAGCAAGGAGCTGCTAGTTGCTGTAATTAGTACCCAAGCTGTTTCACAATCCTGCAGGACAGATGATGGCCACTTGATTGGGTAGAACTTACTCGTAGCACTTGAGCTACGGACTCCCGGCGAGTGACGGCGTCGGAGGACCTTGACAGCTCACGGAATAATCTGACAGCTAAGGCAAGGTTGTCACGGCCTCATTCTTTAGCTTTAGTCACCAGATCCAGCAGAAATGACGAGCAATACGTACAAAAGGGGTAACCACCGTGGCAGAAGTGCAAAATCGCGACTGCGCCTCTTGTCAAGTCTGAAAAAGCTATTTTTATTCAAAGACCTCGGTATATATATAGTCGTGCCATAATCTATAGTCCAATAATTACATCACCACATCTAGAGTCGCACTTGTCCTTCAGTCCAGTAAGTAGGCTCACTTTGTCCCAGCACGCTTGCGACTGCCGTCCCGGATGCTGTCCTAGATTACACTCTCAAGTCATCAATCGCATAGTAGCCCTCTACGACCAAGAGAGAGCCGGTTAGGCGCGACAGCATCTGATAGAGCTAATTGAGCCGGAAATCTCGCCCATGCCTGGCCCCCACCAATTCCCTCAGTGCAGGGTTGTGAAACTCCAAAACTTGAATCATTTCCGAGTCTACGTCTAAAAGGTTCACGGTAACACTCTACGGTTGTTACACCAATTTGGCAGCGAAGTGCAGACACATGAGTAATGCCCTGGGTTACAAATTTGATCCAAGGTGGCATCTGCCGACGATGTAGACTATATTGTAAAGAGCGGAGCTGACTACAGTGGTCAGGTTGAGACTAATATAGAATTTGTAAAAGAATGAAATGCAACTAGAGTGACGGTTATCGTAGAAGACCCGATTTCCATAAACGCAAGAGTTAGCTCTGTAGCGTCTTTCCTCCGAAGCTTGATGTGTCTCATCCATCCCTCAATATCGACCACAGAGCTCAATGGTGATCCCTGTTTCTCGAGAAAGGAAGCGGCTCCGGCCAGGCTGAGCTCTTGCTCCAGCACCGGTGTTGTGAACTTACAGGCTCAGGTTCCTTTAGTTGGTATAGCACCTGAAGGAGCTCATCTTATCGTTCCAGCCCCGAAACTGAGCAAGATCACGATGACGATCATCGCTGGTAACGGGGCCTCCCTTGTCTCCTTTGCAGTTCCAATTCCTAAAATGATTAGTATTAACTAGGAAGAGAAGTCACGCCTGCTCCTATCACTCACTTGAAAATATCGCATGTAAAACCATCAACAGTCCTCACGGAACTCACCCTGTCATTCAAGTCCGCCCAACCATTATCAAAGCTATCTATTTTTTAATAATCGTCAGCTATAGTCCGTGTTCTTGATATACGTTACTATAGTGTAGCAAGTAATTAACTCACAGCATACCCCAGTAGTATACGGGAGGTCCCGGCAGTTGCCCCAGTTCCAATCAACGCAGACTTTGATGGAGCCAGTGGCCCTGGTACTAAGATCGTCGTTGTCATGCGGGGCTGGGATCGCGACTCCAGACACAGACGCAGCAAGAATGCTGGAGATAAGAAGAGCGGGAAACTGCATATTGAGGGAGTAATATAGGTATGTAAATCCACGAAGATGAGATTGAGTAGTCGTGCAAAGATGTTGATTTCGATAGTGGTAAAGTGACTGGTGTATAACGAGAGGGAGACATCAGAGGTTATTATAGCACTTCCCATACATTTTACCTGGACTTGCCCTTTCCCAAAAGCGGCAAAAATCAAATGATAGGTCTTGGCATCTTACGGCATGAACCCTCAAATACTACCTTCCCGTTATGTGTGAGGAGACAGAGTGTTTCTCTTCGCTCCGCTAAACACGCGCAGCATTCACTCACGAATAACTCGCTTGCCTAGCACACTCGTTTTTCAGACGTAGGTGAGATCACCCAAAGAAGAAAAAAGTACATCTGATACTGGTAAATCTATCGACAATCGGGCCGGTTATATTTACTAACCCTTCTGGTATAGGTGTGCCAGCCATCCGGCGCGGGCCGTTCTGCGTGTAAGCGGGCTTCTGCGCCTTATACGGACGGTCATCCACCTTCTTAAATATAACGTTAGTCACGGCAGATAAGAGAGATCTCACTAGCGTGCATTGATATTGAGGTTGCCCGGCTCGCGTAAATTAAGAGAGGGACTATGGTAATAGCGGTCTGTTCAATGGAGACCTTGCCATAGGTATGTCAAGGGTTTTAATCAATATTAGTAGGGCCCAAGAGCCTAGGCTGCTTCGCTAGGTCCCTTAACCTTGCCGAACCGGATCGCTTTCGGAATGTTCTATTAGCTCCCCTTTAGTTGAGTAATTGTATAGCTTCTAGGTAGCCTCTTTTTAAGGCAGCGAGGAGAGTGTTGCCACAGTAGCCGCCCTGCGCGTGAATATCCGCCCCCTTATCTGGCAGTAGTTGTATAATCTCGAGGCCGCCTCTTAATAAGGCAGCCTGGAGAGCATTGCCAAATATACCGCGAGCTCCTTACTATGTTGGTTGCCTTGGTCTCCAACCTGCGCCATCTTAGGGTCGAGGGAGACGATATGCAAAGCCGTTGGTTCTAAACTAACCATCGGTTCACTTCGCCTCTCCAGGCTTCCAATCAAGACGCCCGCTTAAATCGTTACTGGATCTGGCGTTAGGGCTTGAGACGTCGGTAACGTGATGCCGTCCCGGTTTCTTCTGGCACAAGCTACCAAGTGCCAAGGCGCTTCGACTCATGGATGAGGGAATAATGAACAGACCGGCTATTCAGCGGGGTTTGTCTACATGCGCTGGTCATCTCTCTGCCTGTTCCTATAGGGGAGTCGGCGAGGACAAATTGGGGATCATATAACTGCTCAATAAGGGGAGCTTCTTCGCCACTGTCAAGTCAATGCATCTTGAATTCCGATGCCAAATGAGTTCTGGGGAAAGGCTGAATATGAAGCCCTACCCTAGCTTCAAGGTGTTCACGAAGCTAGAAGCGCTCTTCCTCACCACCCATTCGACCTACGACGCAGGCTCCGCGTCACTTGTCGATTAATCTCTGGTTAATATCTTGCCTCCTAGCATTACTTCGCTTTCGCTTATGGATCACGACAAACAAAAACCACTAGACCGCCTGCGAGAAGGGTTGTATGGTTTCGCTAATTCAAAATATACGCTTCCCAAGCAGCTGAAGCATGTACGATGCCACTTAGAGGAGACATGCGATAACTACATAAGATGCACGTTTGAGCTAGTCGGTGTAGACTTTAGTTATCGAGAGTTTTCAAGGAGCAGTTGAAGTTATACTAGAGAGCCGCTCCCGATAATGATTATTTATGGTTCTCCACCTTCTCCTGCTCCTTATCCTCTAGCGTTACCTTAAACTACCTATATTTCAACTCGAGCACCCCCCTTTGGCAACCCTTCGAGAGGTGCCTGACGGCCCATAGGATACATAGAAATATCGTCCTCCGTAGGCTTGACGACAGTGCCAACGCGGTGGTATACCGTTAACATGCGATTGAAAACGAACCCAGGATGACTAATGCAAAGACAAAAGACGGCAACCACAATCAGCCTAAGTGTGAGGAGACAATTCGTTAGTGTGAGGAACATAACAAACAGCTAGGAAATGCCGAGTTTGGATACTTACACTCCTTCCAGTTCAATGAAGAGGTCTTCGTGCTTGATCAGCTCTCCTTTGTAGCCCTCCTTAAGCTCGTCTGCGCGGAAGACGCAGCGAGCCAGCGTGACTAGCACGGCGATAGCGAGAAAGGTAAAGAATAGTATACCTCTCGCCCCGATGTTTCTAGCCTCCTGAGACCTCAGGTATCGAACCATGTAGTCTGCAAAAAGCGCGCTGAATGCAACAAGCATGATTACCTGCAAGATGAGTCCTGCCATAGCCACGTTGACCCCAACCTGACTAGAACCAGAAGATGATGCCGAAAGCCCGCCGCCAGTTCCTTGTAAAACTAGTGAGACAACGTCGAAAGGAACAAATATCCAAGCAAAGAGCTTCGTTGGAAAGCGAGCGAGGTTTGGGCCATAGTGTTCAATGCTAGTCGTCGGTTAGTACCATCAGGGTTACGGCAACGAGGCATGGTGGCAAACCTCTGGCCGAGTGTTACGTAGATTGCGGCACAATAGAACACAGGGGCTTGGGTGATGCAAACTACTTCCTGTTAGAATATCGGGGACTTTGACCAGACTTCCAAAACCACCTACTGATCTGAGTGATGAAAGCAGCAAAGGTCCACGGATTCTTGTAGAGAAGGATGCGTGCCGCATAGCCAGCCACTTCATGTGTGCAACTCAGAATCATGCACCACATGAACCACGGGGTTTTCCATCTCAGACCGAGAAAATTATGTACCACGGTTGCAACTGAGAAAAGAATTGCAAATGTGATATTAGCCGGGAGAGATGGTCGATAGCTGTAAACGCTCATCTCGATGGAGCAAAGCTAATAAGATCACTGTTAGCAACTGAATATCAACGGACCTTTGCGGCAACGCCAGTTCAATATCGCTAGGACAGCTAACAAACCCAAAGCTCCAGTTGGGAGCTTGATGCTTGAGTTTCATGTCCGTGATGAGCGTGCTTACCTCCAAAGTACAGTTGGCATTGGGTCCAAAGATGACAAAATTCGGTGAGTCCGCCATTCTTTTTGTATTGACGGTTGATAAAAGCAACTAAATGACAGGAGGCCCTAGAGTTTGGGAGTATTCGAGAAGTTGAGAAAGGCGTAGGTCGAGGAATGAAGGTGGGAGGCTAAATTCTAACAACGCTAAGTCGCTATTTATACACAGGCAGTATTTGTGATAGCAGGACGTTGGTAAAGTCTTCATGTGCTCCATCCAGCCGATACACAAACCACTGCCACGTTCGCATTCGCTTTCGACACTAGCGTACACCTAGATTCTACTCTAAAGCTTCTAATCAGGGCCAGTAAGCCACACTTAGTTCCCCATTTCGTATAATGAAGCAGGACAGGGGTTCCTATTAGCATCCCTGAAACAAGCACGTAGAGCTCACCAAACGAAGCTATCCTCCCGGGCCAACTAATGAGGACTCGCTAAATAGGCACCCACGGACATGGCCAGGCATTCTGAGTGGCAAATGGCGATCAGTGGCACAGTAAAAGAGTAAGTGTTTTAGAGCCGGCTGACAAGGGTCAAACTGGGGAAAGAGTCAAAGATCTTGGACCAAGACTGGCAGGTTGATGTTACTGGCCGCTAGCCAAGTTACGCTAATTATGTTTCCTACCAGTCCTGAACTCAGCATCAGTTGCGAGGCGACCAATTATATGTTTGTCCAACTTTGTTGTACGTAGCGGTCGTTAACCCAAGAATCATCCTTGGACATGCGTCTGACGTCCCTGTAGAGCCTCACTCGCGACAATGCAGTTGAGGATACCCCACGCAGTCGTCTATCTTATCAATTGAGTTAGCCATGCGGACTGACCAATGAGAAGGGAGAAATGCCGGGGGTTAGTGTCGAATGTCCAGTCTAAGTTAGGTCCTTTGATTGCCCAGCTACAGTATCAGCCCTGCTACAGTACCATGAGATCGTCAGCTTACTTTTCAAGTTGGGGGCCAGGAGGGGAAGAAACGCCGGTAGGATCGCGAGAAACCATGGTTTTATGTCATGACAGCCCAAGCACGATAAGGGCTCTGTTTCACTAATTCGAAGTCACTGTCGCTCTTCGTAATTCATTTCCAACAGCCCGTAATTAAGCTTGCGGTTAGATTAAGCGGTCTGACCTTAGTTTGGGTGCCATTCACCCAAAAGAAAGGTATCGTTATGTGAAAAGGAAAGAGCTTTTTCCTCCAGCAGCTTAGCCATTGAAATGGCCGTATGATCTTAGCTACCCAGTCCCTCTGCTCTGTGGGCGATGTCCTCAACATGCCAGAGAAGAACAAGGGCCACAGGAGTAGAAATCCACCAGGAACGGGACCGTCCTCTGGGCATGCAGCCTTCCCGAAGTCTTCAACTATTCCATCGCACCACTGTTGTCCGAGGTGGTAAGCAGCACTGCGGCAAGAACCATCTGCCATGGCGGTAAGCACTTTGGCGGAGCTCTGCACGTTAGCAATTTGCGCCTTAGTACCGTATCTTAGCGTAGCTGCGATGATGGACTCGTGGATGAGGAGCCTCAAGTTGCGGTAGCAGTTCCACACGCAGGCTATCCACGGGTCCGAATACATGTCCTATTGCGTATCATATCTGCTTGAGGGCACTCCGTGAGACCCAATGGAGCGGTACGACCTATATGCCCAGCTGGCCGGTAGTGTCTGCGCCCAGTCTTGGAACATTTTTTCGATGGGAAGAAGCCTCGCGGATATGACGGCAGGGTCTGTGACGGATTGATACTTGAGCTCGGCGCCGACGCTGGCCAAGACCTCGTTGATCTCTGAGAAACGATTGACCGGGATTAGCTCCTCGATTTGAGCGTGTTCTGCCCACTGGGACCATCTCGACAACTCGTAGGGGATGGGCTCTTGCAGCTGGTGACATGTCATGATCTATTTGTTTTCACCCTACAGGTAAGCATATGGAGGCTACCAGCATAACTACCACTGTGGTGACTTACCATGATGCGTCGCAGATGCATGAACAGTTTGACAGCATCAACGCTCTGGAACTGGGCTGGGCCACGCATCTCGATGCAACGGGCCGCTGCGATGACGTGCTGGCTGAACAAATTCATCGAGTTGATGTCGGCAGAAGCAATGGTCTAGCATAATTAGTCAACCAAGAATCGAACACCAACTATCGAAGCGCACACATCAACGCACCTCGAAAGTGCCCATAAGAATAACTGCCGCTAACGTTTGATCCGATACCCTCTTTACCGGGTCCTGAAGATCGTTCTGCAGCTGGCGGATGGCGTCGCTGTAGAGCCGAAAGGCTTCAATACGCCAAACTGGGACATTCCCAGCGTTGGACAGGGCGACAAAACCCGCAGCTGCCACGGTGGTGTAGAGAAGTCCAAAGGCAGACTGTCGATTTCGCATAAGGTCCTGGAGGTACTCATGGTTGCCCTGGAGCGGTAGGGAACTACGCCCACTCTCGGGTGTGAAGACGTACTGGTGGATGAAGAAACTGATAGCCCTGTCTCTGGCCGGGGGCGAGACTGTACGCTTCCAGGCACAGAGATCGAAGCTCGGCCACGACCTCTGTCCTCCCGCTCTCATGGACCACTCACGTCTAGCATTCTTCAAAGCGATATTTCTGCATGTCTGGTTGCGAAAGATGATGTTGGTCTTGGGGGAGAAGCCTGGGCACGTACACCTAGCCTTTTTGCACTGAGAGCATGCTGGAGCCAGCTCGTCACACTACGATTGCAAGTCAGTCTCCAATGCTTTGTGTGTCTCCCTATGTGGTCGGTATTTCTACCTTTATCTTTCGCCTCTTACAGGTTGCGCAACCTTTACTTAGTTGTCCCGTGTTCACCATGGCTGTTTGTTATGTCAATAGATTGGGACTAAGACTGTGTCAGCATAAATTAGCAGACAAGCTGTAATCGACATTCTGGCAACGAATTTGATACTCGACCCAACGCGGCTAATTGTACTAAGCTAAGCTAGCTTTGGTCACCTTCGGAGTATGAATTATCCGTTAACAAGACTTGTCTTAGTAGGAAGTAAGGTAATCAGGTAGTCTAGCAGCTCCCTGGATATAACGGGTATATTTCCTAAGTGAGTAAACGAAGTGGTACAACCGCCGGTGGCGGGGAATCGAATAGAACAAGACCGGCTGAGACCCGATCACAATTCGAGACATTTTATCGTCGGTATCGACTGAGAATTCCTTCCACATACTATTCTTAACTAATTCTCTGGCCAAATGGGGACTTGAGAATCCTCCGGCTGGTCTTGTAAGGCTGGGTGAAGACCAACTCAGTCATGGACGATCCTGTCAATAATCTCTGCAGCAGATGCAAGCTCCTCATCGTAATATGTCCTTCCCACCAGCTGAAGACCCAC
The DNA here is from genome assembly GCA_014899095.1 of Fusarium buxicola. Classification (NCBI taxonomy): domain Eukaryota; kingdom Fungi; phylum Ascomycota; class Sordariomycetes; order Hypocreales; family Nectriaceae; genus Fusarium; species Fusarium buxicola. The sequence goes on from JAAVUK010000309.1 coordinate 162,356, forward strand.
AGGTGCTGACTCGAATGTTGGAGGATCGTACAGGTCGTAAAAGTACTTGTCAATGTCTGAGGCAGGCTTGTAGCTTTCATCCTTCACGTCCTTTATAACGTCGACTTGTCCAGCGGGAAACACAATAGCAGGATAGTCGAGCAGGTTCCACTGCGCCGTGTAGTTCCAGTATATGCTCTTCTGGATGGGCATCGCTGCGCCAATAGTTGTGGGAGTAATGATGAAATCGATGCCAGCTTCATTCAGACGTTTTAGGTACTCCTTTTTATAAGTATCCCGCTCCACGACGAGAGCGTTATTCTCTTCGGGCGTGCGGTCCTTGGCGTTGGGGTTTTCGGGTAAAATCCACTTTGACACACGGGTCCAAGGCTCGTGGCTGGCCTCCATCGCGTCGTAGTAGGACTTGCCATTGGTGTTGAAGTACAAGTCCGAGATGATGTCCCAGGCTCTCTTGTGCTCCCAAAGCTTCCACTCGACCACCTTGATGCCGGCGTCCTCGATCTTGGCGACGGTCTCCTTGAGGACTCGGGTTACTGGTGAATGGGGCTGAATCACGCCGTCGGTCCACATGACGCCTACGACGAAATCGCGGCGTTTCGGAACCTCTCGCCACGGCATTCGAAGGACATAGGGGTCCATCGTCCACGGCTCCGCCGCCATCAAGGCCTTGAGGAGCATGGTGCAATCGCGGAGGGAAACGGCCATGGGGCCTACGATGCACAGGATCTGCTCGGAGCCGGTGTCTTGGAGGCAGATACCTCCGTAGGGTGTTCGTCGAGCCGACACTCTAAAGGAGTAGATGCCGTTGTGCGCCGCAGGTACGCGCACTGAGCCGCGGGTGTAAGCATCGAGTCACAGGGATGAGGTTCTACAGCATGGACGCACCTAGGCCAAGGACACTTCCGCGCATGCCAATCAGAGCACCCTCGCCTCCTGAGCTTCCTCCGGCAGTCAAGTTGCGGTTGAAAGGGGTGACAGTGTTGCCCAAGAGCGGACTAGAGGTGTCGATGGCAAAGAGCATCTGCGGCTGGGCTGTGCGCACGTGGAAGACGGCCCCGAGCTTGCGAAGCATGACAAGTATGTCGGCATCACAATCGGTCAAGTTGTCCATCATAGACGTGAAGCCGATGCTCTGGATCTTGCCCTTCATGCCGATATGATCCTTGACACTGATGGGAAGGCCGTGGAGTGGCCCGATGGGTTTTTCATGCTTCTTGAAGTACTCGTCTAGCTCGGCGGCGCGCTGTAGGGCTTCGTTGGCGAGGAACTCGGTGACGGGGTTGACCAGCTGCTGAGCCAGCGAGGCACGGCGCAAGAAAGCCTTGACAACTTCAGTAGACGTCAATTCGCCTGCCTGAAGGGCGGCGACAAGGTCCGAGGCGTCCTTGCCCGTGATCTTGATTTCGCGCGAGGTCAGCACCGTTTTGGGAACATCAAGGACGTAGTGGCCGAGTGACTCGGGCAGGTCTTTGTCTGTGATGTAACCAGGGACTTGCTTGTGAGTGAATGTACGGAGCTCCTGGGCGATTCGCACTCCTTATTCCCAGTTGGCGATTGTCATTGTGATTGATGTATGAGGAGCTTGAGGGTTGGCACAGACTGTTGCAAGGCGTGATTTGAACAAAGGATAGAGTTAAAGAGCTCTTTAGAGAGGGTGGCACAACTGCACAAGGCCACGATGTCAGACACTTAAATGCATATACTCTACAGTAAACACGGACATCTTCCTTGAGGTGCAAGCAAGCTCGTGAGGTGCAGGCAAGCTCGTGAGCTGCCAAGGGGCGCTCTGATCAGTCGTTCAAGTCCGTCGCTCTGGTCCGTCGCCCTTGTCCGTCATCCAAAGACCAAAACCCAGCAGCTCCACCCCCGCAGAAGTTCGTTTGGAACGCGGGGAAAACCTTGGCACCGCTTCTTTGGGTGAGGTTGAGACTGATCACAATAAGCACTGTGGAGCTTGGATGGGGTTACAGACCAAGCAGTCAAGAGTGAGCACCGACTTCTGTTGTTCTAAACCTAGGGCACATCTTAAGCGCCTGGCTGATTACTACTCCTGCATGCTCGTCCAACCGAGGTAACCAGGCAAGGACCACGAGCCTGACATACGCACTGGTAAAATCTTGTATCACGCGGCTGGCAGGACAGGATCCATTACATCCATCCCAAAATCGAACTCAGCGTTCCAATCGTAAGGAATGCAAATGTACGGATCCAGCAGGGTATTACCACTATAGTCCATCAACGGGTTGAAAAGTCGTATCAAGTCAACAGAGTCCGCCATGTCTGCTGGACCACTGTTGGCGTAGGAATCAGCTTGCAGAGAGTCAATGGGGGCTGTCTGTGTCCAGTCACTTGTCTGCGTCCAATCGCTTGTCTGTGGCAGCAAGAACTCGGCAAACTCCGTTTTGATGGGTTCGAGTAGTCGACTGTACTCCTGCAAGCAGCGTGTTGACGCGGGCCAGCGTTCGGAGAGCGTGGAAAACAGATGTGAGAAGCAATCCGCAAGCTCCTCGACCTCTGCCAGGGTATGCGACTTGGCGATCTCAGCTTTGCATGTCTGCAGCACCTGCAGAAAGCCTAGAGCTGCTGAAAATGTATGGTAACAGCCATGGAAAAGGTACTTGACGTAGCCAAACTCGGAATTCAGATACTCGTAGTATGCCGTGGCAATTCGCACCCCCGAGTCAAAGACTCTCGTCCAATTCTAGCCACTCTGGTTCTTCCGCCCTGGCGAGGGCGCATATAGCAAGGTGATCTCAAGGTTGTAGGCGACGTCGGCGTACAAGACCATCTCGTCCCATTGCGACTGGATGGAGGGATCCTGGTTGGAGGAAGCGGACTGCTGGACCTCTTGAAGCCACGCGTATACTTTGCGCTCCATACAGATTGTCCACTCCTCCAGGGACGGCATGTCGTGGGGTAGCGACTCGTTTTGGTAGAGGACAGCCATTGTGTCTGTCTCGATCTGTCGAAAGAGCCAGATCCTGTGCGTCGCAAACTTGACCTTCCTCCCTGTCTCGTCGATCTTGCTAGGCGTTATGGCACTGTGTTCGAACTCGGACGAGAAGGCAACGTGGATAATCTTATTTGACAACCGCGTAGGCCGGTGGAAACAGGCGCTGACAGCAACTTCCATCTCCCAGGCGCACCAAAACACCCGGCGCCGCATGTCCCTCTCGAGCTGATCGATCCCTGCATCCACAGGCAGCTCCTGATGCAGCCCCATGTCAAGACAAGCCTCACTGGAGAGGCCCGTCAGAAGCCAGAGATTGCCCACGCTGGGATTCAGATAAGTATAGTGAATCAACAGTAGCAAGGCCTGGAGACCCGGTAAGTCGTTGGTCAGCACCGTGGAAGCGTGCATCATGGCTGTTCGAAACAAGCTCGTGGCGAGGGAGTATGCCTTGGCTTGCTTGTTCTGTGCGGCTGTAGAAAGCGAGATAGCCATCATGATACTCACGATGTAGAGATTTCTGATCTCGCGGTCAGAGGTTGCCCTGGACCCCACAGCTGCGTCATAAAATACGTGGTCGAAAGCCTGCTTGACCTCGGCAACATGGTAGATGGGATACTGATGGATGATTCTGTTAGTGGAGATGCTGAAGAGAAATTCTGCAACGCGAGTGGGGACCGAGCTCGGCAAAAGGACCTGAGAGTGTTGATTCAGAATCGTTCGCGGGTGGTTCTCGTCCAGGTCGGACAGAGCAAAGGACGTTGGAGCAGAGGGGAGATGAGTAGATTCGGCTACGCAACCAGCCAGGGGGTTGCTTTGGGTCAGACCGATAAAGGCTGGGGTAGCATCGTATAGGGCATTGGTCACGGACGTGCTGAGCATCATGCCCCTCGAGGTCCGGGTGGGATTCGGACTCGGTCCCCGGCTCTCGGAGCTCGCTGCCCTTACCTGAGGTGCAGGAAGAGCCTGGGAAGAGGTCGCGGCGCCTTCCCTATCATATGTGTTAAATGAGGGTTAACTAACCCACGTTTCTTTTTAGTAAGGCACTAGCGCGGCGCTTGCAAGTTATAGGTTAACCTACGTTTCTAACCCACGTTTTCAAGGAATATATATTCCTAGCTTTATAGAGTAATATAATCTTAATAGGTAATAATAGATAATTTAGTTAATTAAAATCTATAATCTAAATTAAGCTATAAATTTTCTAGAATTA